>JAPDVR010000003.1:10961889-11234389 GCA_026230005.1 Gila orcuttii
AGAGAGAGATTTTATACTGTTCTAATGTATTTTATTGTTGTTGTTTTTATTTAGTCTTTGTGGACAACACTTTCATTGGCACATACTTTTGATTAGGACATGGAAGCTGAAGGTCAAGTCATTCATTATTTTAATAAAGGCCATTATTTGCTATATTGCTGTAACCTTTATAACATTACCATTGAACACCATTACTGCATGATTATATTGTCAACGAAGGCTGTGTGACCTACAACACTAGCCTAAAACAACAGCTGGACTATTTGGAAATAAAACATTAGTGCAATCAACAATCAGCCAAAAAAACTATATACTATACTATATACTTTTTTATATTATTATTATTATTATTATTAAATAAAATGTAAAGGTGAACATATTACTATGAGTTTTTTCAGACATCTGCAAAAAAAAAAAAAAAAAAAAAAAACAAACATAAATCTACAATGTAATCAGAACCATTTTTATCTGGTAAAACAAACAAACAAAGAAAACAAATTTTCAATGAATTTTAAATTAGTGTGGCAGCAATCACTAAAACACACACTCACCGAATAGTTATTTTGAATCTGCAAATTTGCATGAATTGTGAACTGATTTTTCCAGACTTTAAATCTCCACTCGAGAGTGTGAGCTGAACATGTTTCAGTATTGCCTTCTCTTGCTCGGCTGCATTTGCGACATTTAAAACAACGATTTGGCATTTCACTACACAGCTACGGAAAAAAAGCTCATTAGTGGAAATGCTACAGCGTTTTAAACCCAACTGGGCTGTTTTATCACACTACTGGTCAATGTAGTTAAGTTAGTGATGCAGATACTCCTCTTTTGTCTGGCCAAACCTAGTTTCTAATCTAATGCAGTGACATTTTATGTGTGACTTCAGGGTCAATTTCTGCTGATATCACAAACAACACACATGATTGCAAACACACTGTACACGTAAAACGTGGAATTGTGAAAGAAGTTGATACAGGACTGTAACATCATCAGCAAGACCATTTAAACAACACACGCTGATTTTTAGTTGTCCAGCCACATGTATTATAGGTAGGACACTGGAAATCTGGCAATTAGATGTTTTAACTCTGCCTCTATCGTCGTGAGAAGTCACAACTTCCACATTATCAATATTTGGTTGCTGATCACCATTTACAAAATCATTAATAGTAACACCTGTATAAAATCTAGCGATCATGGCATTTATTTTGAATGATTTACGATTACTTATAGCCATCCTATTGCTATGCAGTGCTTTGGTTGCATTCTGATGGCATTATAACCTGCCACCCCCAAAGTCTGTCTCATCCCACATGTAGAGAGACAACTACAGAGCTGCCTGCTATAAGAGGCAATAATCGAGAGCCCCAAACCACATGATCCGGGCCTGGGCTGGGAGAAGACAGGAGAGGAGGAGGTGTTGAACCTGTTTGGACAATTGGACCCATCCTCCCTCCTTCTCCTGTTGATGTACTGTCTCAGAGAGCAGTCAGAAGAGCAGCTGATTACAACAACAACAACAACAACAACAACAACAACTTGTATGTGGGTGAAGAGGATGGACATAATGATGAGGATGAAGTGCTGGAAGAAATAGACTTAGAAGATCTCTTCAGTGATGATGAGGAAAATTAGTAGTTTAGGTCAACTTTTATTAATTTTTGGCAATAAATAAAAAAAAACAGAGTCAATATGTTGTCAAATGTCAAAAATAACCATTTCATTAAATTCCAGGGGTCAGAATTGCATGGGAAAATGTGTTCATTTGTCTCTGTATGTTGTTTACATCAAAAGTTATGCCACTTTATATCATGCTTAGATTTTTTGGGTTTGGTGCAAAAGGTTAAAAATAAAGCATTTTGGACATTATTTCAGCTTGGTATCTAATTTAATCTTAAAATAGACACTTGAATGATAAAGAAATAACAGGTTGTGAAAAAAATCACCCTATGTGCTTGAGAAAACGAAAAAATAGTTGATTCTCTATACATCTTTGGCCATTTTTTTGCTATTTTTGTCCAGAAATAGGGTCAATATGTTGTCAAATGTCAAAAATAACCATTTCATTAAATTCCTTTGGGTCAGAATTGTATGGGAAAATGTGTCCATTTGTCTCTGTATGTTGTTTACAACAAAAGTTATGCCACTTTATGTCATACTTAGATTTTTCGGGTTTGGTGCAAAAGGGTTAAAAATAAAGCATTTTGGACATTATGTCAGCTTGGTACCTTAATCTTAAAATAGACACTTGAATGATAAAGAAATAACCGGTTGTGAGAAAAAAACACCCTATGTGCTTGAGAAAATGAAAAAATAGTTGATCCTCTATACATCTTTGGCCATTTTTTGTCCAGAAATAGGGTCAATATGTTGTCAAATGTCAAAAATAACCTGGGGTCAGAATTGCATGGGAAAATGTGTTCATTTGTCTCTGTATGTTGTTTACATCAAATGTTATGCCAGTTTCTATATCATTTTTTGATTTTTCGGGTTCCGGTCGGGTGAAGCAAAGGGTTAAAACTGAAGCCTTTGGGACATTATTTCAGCTTGGTACCTGGCAGATTCAGAAAATAGACACTTTAAGGATTTAAAAGAATCAGATGGCATAAAAAAGCCGGGGGTACCCCTATTTCCATAGACTATTCCCCATTGAGACTCAGTGTGCGTTCTGGACTACCTCGACGACTAATGCATTCATAGCACAACCTTCTGTGTTCTGCGTCTTTTCAGTATGCGGTGGTTTCAGTCTACCCTATTATTCAATTCAATTCAATTCACGTTTATTTGTATAGCGCTTTTCACAATACACATCATTTCAAAGCAGCTTTACAGAAAGTGCACGAGTCCATATTACAATTTAGAGTGATCTGTCATCAGAGGACACTGTCTAAGTTATGCATCTCAGAAATGTACATACAAAGTGACATTCAGCTAAATGCTATTAATTTAAACAATGTAATAAGTTAATTCATTGAATGAATAGCTACTTGTTTGTTAACAAGTGATTATGACATTTTGAAAATATAGCATTGGTGCATGTTGGTTCAGAGTTTGGGTCATCTGAAGTCCTTGCAGGAGTTGGGTCATCTCTTCACAGGTGTTGGGCATCTGAAGTCTTCATAATAGACTGGATCCAAACTGGAGCTAACGTAATCTCTATACCTCACACTGTTAGACCTTACCAGGCTTTTTTACTGTAAAATACTGGCAACACTGTTGCCAGTAATTTACTGATAATTGTACAGTTCTTTACTGTAATCTACAGTATTTTACTGTAAAAATACCATGCACTAAATTAAAACTTGAGTTAACTAATTTCACTTGCAGAAACCGACTGCCTTAAATTGACCAACTGTCGTTTTAAATGTATTAACTAAAATGTATAATGCACTAATAATGTGAGCAAAGTATTACCGTGAACTTTCATTTGAGACCACTAAAAGAATATTGTAAATAAAGAGATTTCCACTGGGCCAGCAACTACACAGTCATCGCCTGTTAGATAAAGCAACATGCAGCAAATCATCAATGTTTATAGATCTATATACCTGTTTTATAACTTACAGTTTATTACTGTTAAAATACATGTCGTGGGTGTGCATTTTTTATCTTACATTGTTAACCCTTTCAACCCCACAGGAAAATCCACACTACAAAGAGTAAAAGTAACATTGAACCAGTGTTGCAGTGAGATAATTAAGGGAATATGTAAGTGATTGTTGAGCATTAGTGATGAACACCTGCTGTTAACAAGCATAATCACTGAAGGAAAGAGGAACACACGAACAGAAAATAGAGAAACACAATAACTACAACTGACTTCCAGCCATTACACATTATTACACTTATTAACCAGTATGGCTTTATTTCTGTCATACATCTACAGAAGTTGTTATTGAGATGTTTAATTGAAAATGTTTGGTTTGAAGTTACCATTATGGTGATCGGTGTTTGCTTTAGTTGGGATGCTGATCCTTGACTTTATTTAACATTAGTTTTTCTCTTGCTTAAACTGTGTTTTTGTAAGCCACACTTATGCACACACACATGGTTTGTGAATGCAGTTTGTTATAGTGATTATGATGACAAAATCATCATATAGTCTGTTCATTCACTAATTCACTAATAACTTTTTCATGTAGAAATTACATAATTTTTTACTTCACCACAGAATCATTTTGATCAGTGTACGATCTCCTGAGCGCTCCTTGTGGATTTATTAAAGACTCTTATTGCTCTCCTTTCGTCATGAGCTTTTCTACAATCATTCCTGACAATCCAGCTGCAATGAACCTTCCTTCCCTTGTTTTTTTTTGTTTTGTTTTTTATTTATTTAGAAATAATGCATTATTCTGGAAGGGAAAGCAGTTGTGCTACATATAATTTCACCAACAAAAGCAAGCACGATTCAAAACGATTTCAGGCTTGGACTTAAGATGGAAATGTCGACTACGGGTCAGCACAAGCACAACAGACTCAAACGGCGGCGTAAATGAATATGTGTCACAGCTCACTAGCCAAAGTTTCCCCAGCGGAGCACTTCGGGCCTTCCTCGGGCCGTCAGGAAGGCACAGAGCAACCTCAGAATCACACATGTGGCTTTCTTGCCATTTGTCTCTTTTGCTCAGATTTAGTCATTGGTGATTTAGAGGGAAACGGGCATGCTGTGATGTTTTAAGAGTGATGATTGTGCAATGTGCGGTCAGAGGACATACATCTTCAGATTAGAAAGTTACTAAAGCTCAGACTCATTAAATGGAGTCTTGTTTTTGCCCAGCATTTTGAGCTGCACAATAAAAATGTTTAGATTTTTTGAAATGCATTCTCCACTTTGAATGATATTTTTGTACTTTCATTTTATACAGTAGTGGGCAAAAGTGATGTCCAGTCTATAGGAAAATTGACCCTTTATTTAAATTTGATTAAAAATGAGTTAAAGATTTTGTAAGCATATTTTGTTTAGGTGTGCTTGGAGTCAATTGTTAAAAGTTAAAAATAGTTAAAAATAAAAAAAAATGAAAAAGTCAAGGGCCCAGCTAAGGAGCTGTTTACACGACACCGTTTTCAACTAAAAACGTGAAACTTTTTATGTGTTTTGGCCGTTCATTTACACGACAACGGCGTTTTGGGCGCCTGAAAATGCAAACTTTTGAAAACGGGTTTCAAAGTGGAAGTTTTTGAAAACGATCTCCATGTAAGCAATAAAAACGTGAATCTCTGAAGACGATGACGTCATGCACATGCATATTACGTGTTCAGTATATAGTGTTTCATCGCCATCTAGTGGCCTGGCAGCAGAATACAGCGTTTTTAGTCGTTTTCGCGGATCCGTGTGAATGGGGATCGTTTTGACAATGGTGTCGTCTGTCTGCAGAAAACTCAAAGGAAAAACCTTTCCGTTTTAACCATATCATTGTCGTGTAAATGTACCCTAAAGCAAACACTGATCACCATAATGGTGACACCAAACAAACCTCATGGAGCTGCAAGGCTGAGTGTTTCTGGTGGAGCCGACAGGTCGAGGGGCTGAGGTGGAGCAAAGGCCTTGTTCAGACTGTCAGTCCAAATCCGATGTTTATGCAAATCCGATTGGACTCACATGATAAAAATCGCATGATATGCGATCTTTACAAATCCGTTTCAAGCTACATTGATATGTGGTTTGAAATCCTATTTAAATCGCGTTTCTGGAAATCCGTTTCGGTCTGAACGATCTGATAGGATTTTGCGTGGTTTATGTGACTTTCTCATGGCACGTACAACGTAAACATCAGACGTTGTTATAAGAAAGTCGCTGCCGAAACAGTGCTATTGTTGCAAAGTGCTGGACGAGCAAAAAATTAAAATATAACGGAGACATATTGGAGAGCTACAACGGAGCTCAGGAGACAGCTGAACTTAAGTACAGACTCAAACAAGATAATTAATCAAACACAGCTGATAACAAGGAGCCAATAATGACTGTAACCATGGTAACTAAAGAGAGGCAGGAAATTCAAACACATGTAACTAATGAAAACAAACTAAAAGTCCAGGAAAACTGAAATAAGTGTGACAGAGACGAGTCGCGTACGGACAAGATGTAATAGCATCGCACACATTTGAGCATCTGAACATGTGGCTGGAATCGACTGAACAAATGTTTTTGTCCACAAAGCTCACATCCACAAAAGGCTGTTTCTAAGAACTGGAAGTTTGGAGAATACCAATAAAACAATAGAAGATGAAGATGGAAACAATGAAAATAAGGTTGTACAACTCCTTTTAAGTAAGTGACTGGTCCTCTTCAGGCCAGTACAGTATCATAATGCAGTCTAGGTCTTGATGCCCAATTCTGATTTGTTTCCTATCCGATGTTTTTGACCGTCCGTTTGCATGTCCTTTCAATTGTTGTGACTCATATCCGATTCATGTGTTTACACTTGGCATACTCTCGTAAACGTCGCGCATGCTTAAAGGGGGTTCTTGCACAGATGGACGAACGCGAAATAGGCTAAGCTTGATGCTAGCTCTGCGATATATGTGAAGTCGTGCGTCTGGGTTTCTCTTGTCATTAAACCAAAGACGTTGCCCAATGCCTCAGAAAATCAGATCTGCCAGTTAACATGACAGTCGCATTGGCACATTTATATCTGATTTATTTCCACATATGAACAAGGCCTGAAACCGATCTCGAAATATCCAAATGCATGCGTTTTTTCCTGTTTACACTGTCACAGAACACATCTGATCTGTGTCACATATGAGCAAAAAATTTGAATTGGGTCACATTTCACTGACAGTGTAAACGAGGCCTCAGCGTGTCGAAGCGTTTCAGCCAAGTTTTCTGCATGCATTAACTATGTTTGGGGCCTTATTTCGTATTTAATTGAATGATTATACAGTGTCTCTTTAAAGTATAGGTGCACTTAGTAATTTAAATGCATACAGTCCTCTACCTTTTGTTGCTCACAGAAAGGACTGCCACTCCCAAAATGGCTTATACAGGCAAATAAATGTCTGTGTGTCTGTAGGGCAGTGGTTCCCCAAACCTGTATTGGAGACCGTCCAGCACTGAACATTTTGCACGTCTCCCTTATTGGACACACCCAATACAAGCCTCATATTCAAACCCAGGAGTGTCCAAACCGGCTCCTGAGGGCCACTTTCCTGCAGAGTAGCTTAATCACTTGCCTGAAAGTTTCTAGAGTCGTTGAATAGCTTGTTCAGGTGTTTAATTAAAAGGGCTGGAGCTAAACACTGCTGGAAAGTGGCTCTACAAGAGCAGGATTGGACCCCCATGGTCTGAGATGAATCAGGTGTTAGATGAGAGGAAATGTGCAGTGCTGAGGGTCCTTAATGACTGGGTTGGGAACCGCTGGTCTACATTACTCTGGATACATTTGAAAAGCATTAACGCTCTCCGTCCACATTAGCATTTTCAAGGGTTTTCCAACGCTAAATTCTCCTCACTGCGCATGCGTAAAGCTCACTGAGATGACAGAGACCGAACAAGACATAATAAAGTTATCGTGCAAATCTTCTGGCATGCGTTATCGTTAATTGGCAGGATAAATCGCATAAAAATGAACGTTCTTCCTAAATTTTTATATTTATTTCAAACTCTTCAGGTTTCTATCCCACTAAGGTTTTTTAATACTCTTAATAGCTCAATTAGAAAATGTATTTGGAATAATAAAACTCTGAGGGTTAAACTTAAGACATTACATATTACATTTAAAAAAGGTGGATTACAACTCCCAGATTTTTTGCTTTATTTCTGGGCGGCACAAATGAGAGCGGTATGGTTTTGGCAGATGAATTAAAAGGAAATATATATGAAAAATATTGTGCAGGAGAAATACCTCCAGACAAGGCTTTATTCATTTATTCACCTGACTTGTGTCAGAAGGAGGTTAATAACCCGTTTATTAGACACACTTGTAAATTGGGGTTTAAGATAAAGAAAAAATGTAAATGGTTTACAACAATACTCCATTTCTAAGTATTGCTAAGCATCTAGTTGTAACATTCTAACGCCAAACAATACGCTTAAAACGGAAAAGTCTTTGCTTTGAGTATTCCTCGTACATATCATACAATTGTTAAAAACGATCCCCATTCACACGGATCCACGAAAACGACTAAAAACGCTGTATTCTGCTGCCAGGCCAGTAGATGGCGATGACACACAATAGACTGAACACGTAATACACATGTACATGATGTCATCGTCTTCAGAGATTCACGTTTTTGTTGTTTGTAGGTTTTCACAAACTTGCACTTTCAAATCCGTTTTCAAAAGTTAGCGTTTTCAGGCACCTAAAATGCCGTTGTCGTGTAAATGAGCAACCAAAACGCATACAAAGTTTTTTAGTTGAAAACGGTGTGGTGTAACAGCCCCTAAATTACAAGTGTAAAACGCTCCTTTCCCCGAGGTTAAGTGCAGTGTGAAAAGCTCTGTTGATTGGCACATTACAAACAAAGATTACTGAGCACACCTTAACACTACATGTGTTACATAACGAGTTAAAAGGGATAGTTCACCCAAAAATGAAAACTCTGTCACCATTTACTCACATTCATGTCCTGCATGACTGACTTTCTTCTGTGGAACAAAAAAGAAGATATTTTGAAGGATGTTGGGAATGAAACCATTTCTGTGAGCATTGACTTCCAAAAACAAACAAACAAAAACCTTTTCACAAAGTCAGTCATACAGGTTTGGAATGACATGGGAGGTAATTAATTTGCATTTTTGAGTGAACCATCTCTTTTAAGATTACAGATGCTTAATTAGTGTTAAAAAAGTGCTGAAGTGCATATATAAAGTGTGCAAATTTCTCATCACTTTATAAAAGTTGTGTTTCTCCTTTGTTCTTCACTTATACACATGTTTGGCCATCATTTCTTGTCTCTAAACACACAAATTCATCCTTTGTGGGTTAGTCTAAATCAGTGGTTCTCCATTCTGGTCCCAGTGCCGTTTCAAGGGACACGAGGACTGGGATTGAGAACCACTGGCCTAAATTAGTTTAATATATATATTTTTAGGGATAATTTATTAGGATGTTAGGGCCTTACTTTTTCTAACAGGAATTAAACATTGGTCCAACACAAACTTTACTTATACTGTATGGTGCATTGAAATCTTGGATATGTATTATACTGTAAAATGCTTTTGCAATCTGTTGCTTTTTATTGTTGTACCATTTCAGATGGATTATGCATCATGTTTGCGTTTAATTAAATTTTCATAAAGATATGCAAGGGTTTTGTCCAAATGGCAACTCTTAAAATTAATATTTTGTTAAATAAAATGTACATCCTGACACATGAGGATTAATGTAGAGACACTGAAGCGGCAGGGAAGGGGTTAACTGAGACCGCTGACGTCAGGATTTGGGGGTTGGTAAATTTAAAGTTACAGAGAGAATATTAATACCATCCATCCAGGATTTATTAATAAATATTCAAGTTCTCAGATGATCAGCGCTAGTAAAACTGATGTCACGTGATCATATGATCACTCACTATTGTTTATTAGTGCAAGCTGATATTCCCAGATTCATGTCTGGCATCTTATTGCCAGGTTATCCTAATATTGAGAATCAATGAGGACAATAAAAAATAATCAAATTTAGTATTTATTGCATACAGTTACATATGATAACTACACATTTTTCCCATCTGTGCGATATCACACCAAATAAATATAACATTTTGTGAAAAACCATTGTTTCATCAACCATATTTTCAATTAATAGCAGATAAATGCAGTTTTAAATCAGAAACCACTGTGGATTTTATTCCTTGCCACCTCTAAATTCAGACAAAAAATGTATGCAGAAAAATTCTCCTATGGATTTAAAGATTTGAAAATTCAGTTTTTCTCCTTCATGCTTCCATTGGTTTAGTTAAAGCATCCATATTTGAACACAACCGGCCCGAATGGGACACACACACAAACATTGTTCTCTGAATGTTGATTGATTTTGTAGAGGGATATACAGTCAAACCAAAAATTGTTCAGACACCAGATAAAATTTTTGATATTTTTTTTTCTCTACTACACTATAGTTAATTTAAGTGAGGAGAGCAAAATAAAGTAAATGTGACATATTATACACAAAAAGTCTTCATTCAGTGACTACCAGTAACATTTATACAAATTTGTGACCAAAAATGATTCAGACACTTTGACCTGACCATGTTTTGCTGAAGTGTTTTTTCTGTAATTGCTAATGCGACCTTTTTACACCACAGACTGAACAGAATTAAGCATTGCTTGGTAATTGGTTGATCTAAACTGGTATTATCTAATTGTGTAGTTAAATTTAACATCTGACAGATATTCAACACAATTCATGTGTGAGAGTCTAACAGAAGGATGGACAAAACCACTGAAATATCAACTGATTTAATAACTCTGAGTTCATGTCATATTTTATTAACATTTTCAAATCTATAGCGAATAAACTCTGATAATGTGAGAAATGTTGAAGGTCTCTGAATACATGTTGGTTTGACTGCATTATCAGCAACAATTCATTACAATAAATCACATACAAAAATCTGAATTGTAAAGCAGGCAGTTGAAGCAGGCTAAGCAAACACAGACAAAACAGGCTATTATATATTATTTGTTACTTGAAATTTGTTTAATTCATTGCCTTTAATTATTTGCATAGTATTGCATGTACTGATAACGACAATGTCAAGATTTCATTTGTATCCTATTGTGTGATTTTTTTGGGGGGGAATTTTTTTTTTTTTTGGGGGGGGGGATGTTTATACACGTTGTTTTACTAAACATAATTATGAATGTCCAGTTTCACCCTTTTGTTTCTGCTGAGAGAAGTTGTTCTTGCTTTCCTTGAGCTGGAGAGATAAAAGTGGACTGTCAATCAGAGAACCATCATTGATTGAGCACAAACAATCCTCTTAATATCATCTTCTAATAAGGAAATCTCTGTATAAACATACATTCATACAATTATGTACATTCATGTTGGCACGTGGTCACAACGATAAGGAGAGATAAAAATACAATGCATTACATGTTTCTCTGTACACATATCCAACACTACACGACAGATTTGAGAGAAAATTAATGTAATTTTCAACCTGAAAACATAATATACAATTTTATGTAACTGTAAATCATAACCATTACAAAAACAAAATAAAAATGTAGCCTAAATTAGATGTGTGAATGTGTTCTCATAGGCTACATTTGTTTATACTGTATTTAAAAAAAAAATACGGATTGTTATGTGTATGTATCTTTAATGTTTATATTGTCGTCAAATATCTTAATGTGTCCTTTAATTCTATCGGGTATTATTCTTAATTTATCTATCGCATGTAGAAAATATCTCCTCAATAAGATAAAATGAGTTCGAGTAAAAAAAAAAAGAAAACAAACTCTTAATTTCCCGGATTTTCTTCATTTCTTACCGACGTGTTCAGAAATCCGCCTAGCGACTGTATCTTGTTTATCCGTTTCAGATCTGAAGGTATCCCACACGACGCATTTTAATCCTTCAAAATAACAAACACTTATATTTATTTCTCTACTTTCGTGTTCTCCAAATGTGCAGAATCAGATCCAGAGGGTCCGCCTTTAGGAGCGCCTTGAAACGGTCTCTTCTTATCTGCTTTCATCATCTAACCCGGGGACGCCTTGAAACCGCAGATCCAGTTATTTCTTTTTTTTTTTTCAGATAACCCAATGCGGACGGGCCAGCAGCCAATCAGAGTCTTGTTTACACTCCGTGAGTGACAATACGCTGGCAACGAGCCAACCAATCAAATCCTCCTATGAATAGAGCCTTTTTTGAAAGCATGTTCAATAAACCCAGGTCTAACACAGGCGTTATATAAACTACTGAAGACTATATTCAGTGCAGTCACAGTAATTCATAGGCTTTTGTATGCTTCTATAGCACTTATTTAATAAAATACCCTTTTAATAGTGTATGTTTTAATTCATCATGTTGATTGATGACGTTTAAAAAAAAACATTAGATACATTTTAATCGACTTTGTGGCTACACAATGTAGTAAGGATTGCTCCAGGTCGTTTGCACAGCAATGTTGATGCGTTTAGCCCTTGTAACCATTTAATTTCGCTTGAATTTGCCGCTCGCCTCACTGCGCTCTCTCACCATATCGAATTCCTATTGGTTGCTGGTTTAGACCAATCAGAACGCGGAGGGTCCCAGGGCGAGCGACGCCAGCTCATTATTATGCGCCAATCTGACCAATGAGCGCGTGTGTTTACTCTCCCGGAGTGGAGATTCTCGATCTGCACCGGACAGGAGAAAGAATCGGTGTTTGGAGACTCGATTCGCGACTTCAGCTACTTCAACCGTATGAGGGGAACTAAGGACTAAACCACTGAAATATGCTTTCTAAAATTAAGGGACATCATTGACCTGCATATATTTTTTCCCTTTATTTCTAATTAAAATTATTTATTGTTATGCGAGGATATTACATACCAGTAAGTAATACATTTATTTGTATGTCATTCCGTCGCCTTACGAAGAATAAAATCTAAATAATCTTAACTAGCGAAACTGCACAAACAATTATTGTGGAACATAAAAAGGGGAAATGGAAAACCTATAAATATAAAATAACTTAATAAATCTATGCATTCAATCACAGTGCTATATACGCAACATTTACACATTCTAATTTCGGCATTTGCTTAAGTAATTTTGCGATTTAAAAAAAAAAAAAAAACACATAAGCCGCAATATTCAATATTACCTAGTGATATTTTCATGAATTCCTTAACCACGTACAAATTAATAGGCTAACGTTACTCAAAACAGTTGTATTGATATAGCAGTTTTTTTGCCTTTAATATTTCTAAAATCTACAAATGTAGCTACTATTTTGTAGGCTATTGTTAAATTATAAATATTTTCTCTAAAGAACATGCATCGCAGTCCGATTTGAAACATGACAACGACTAATAATAAAAATGAAACGTGCATCATTTAGATTTCAAGGGGTTGTTTATTATTAGACTCAGATCGGTGTATTACTTCGCTGCTCAGTGCTTAATCATAATGAAAAAAATGTTGATTTATGAGGAAATTTTCAGTATGAGATCGAGCGGCTCGCGTGACTGCTGGTGCCCGAGCAGCGCGTGCTTCTCCCGGCCGAATTACATGACCGAAACAGACAAGCTAGACATTAAAATAACATTACTGTCTTTCTTGTGTGAGCCTCCGACTTCGACGAACACAAGATAACCCAGTTGAATTATGGTTTTTGGACACTTTGACTGATAAAGACAGATTTTTACGCATTTTACTTAGTGCATTGTCATGCACGAGACACAAACAACGGCTGTATTTGCGTCGCGATTATGCAAATATTTAACAACATATCACGTTTCAGCTGTCGGTACAAAGCTTTTAAGTCTTCAATAGCATGTAAATTCTGAGATTAAAACAAAGGTTGAATGTTGTGTGCTCGAAATGGACGGCTGGTGGACAGTAATGGCTGACGGAGAGAGAGAGAGAGTCAGTCAGTCATTCATTCACAGGGAGACAAAAGCTGAACAAGCTCGGTGTGTGTGTGTGTGTGTGTGTGTGTGCATGGCCTGACACAACGCGAAACGCTGCGTTTATTTCATTTGTACATTTTCTGAAAAAGCTGTAGTCTGCTTCAATTAAAGAAACCATTGCAATGATTCATTGATCGTGTGACAATTCTGCATGTTCTCCAAACGTGTGATTATTTTACCAGAGACACAAAATAGCCTCGAGTAATGAAACGCGTTTAAAACAGATGAATATTTGTACAATATCAGCTGGTTCTGATAGATTTAATTGCTCAAAATAAGAGCTCAAACAGATAAAAGGAAATTGCAGTTGTTTACATAGCCTATGTGCACACACACACACTTGTGTTTTTTTCCCAGTGTATTCTGATTAAAAACCAAAGGGAACGCGTAAAAAATCGGTTTCTTTTGGCATGGTATTTATAGTTTATAAATTGTTGCTTTTTATATTGATCATAATCATCATGCATGGTCAAACTAGCTATCCTAAAATAAAATATTGACATGCTATAAAATGCAGTGTATAAAATAGCACAATTTAAAAAAAAAAAAAAAAGATTAAATTAATTAAACGCATGCATGCAAATCTATTTTATTTTTAATTTGCACATACATATAAAACACTATATCATTTACTTAAGTTTTCATTCATGTGTAAATTATCTTCTAACCACAACAAAAGCAATAGAGTCGAGAGACATTCAAATGCTGGAAACAATATGATTGTGCTTCCATATCGTTTGTTTGCCATCATATTTGTGCTTAATGCTTATAAACCATGAATACATAAATTAAAAGATGTTTTTTTCTGTCTTTTTGGACAAGGCGTGTATATTTATCACGCATCGGTCTCTTTCTATTAGGCCTATTCAATCACTGCCATCTCTGGCCTTTTCACATCCATTCATTCAATGGACGTGCATTCAAAAACCAACGCAGTTCTTCTTTTTAAGCGAATGTAAATCAAAATTAGCTCTCGATTTATATTGCAGTTTTCTTTAATATGTCGAATACTAATAGCATGAAGCAAAAGCATATCAGCTTTAATGCTACCGAGATTATAAAAACGTCTCTCCTTTCTTTCTTTCTTTCTTTCTTTGTAGAAAAGATGATTGAGGACTTCAACCTGAGCAGGAGAGGCGAGCTTTCCGCGATCTCAAACGCACACGGATTACACTACACAGGTTTCATCTGATTTCCCCTCGGTTTTTGGATTATATCTTCAGTTTTGTTAGTAATGGAGGGTCGTGATTTCTCTGCTCCGGCGCACCTCCTCTCGGAGCGGGCCACGCTCGTCCACCGCGCCGCCTCACGCGTCTCCTCCTCCGGCCACGGGGCTGTGCAACAGCCGCCGCATTTCCCACCCGGGAAATATTACCCTTCACACTTACCCATGGCGGCGCATTCAGGTGTGTTGTGTTTTTATCTAATTCTAGTGTTCAGGTGTTGTGTTTTTATCTCATTCTAGTGGCATTTCCTTGGAAAACAGCGATGATTTTTAAACGCACGATTGCTGAGAATACGTTATGTTTATGTTTATATATCAGGCCTGTGTTTGATTGATTATGTCTAGTAATCGTTCTCATTGCTACGAAAAACCTCTATTTTAGTATAAAAACACTTTAATCTAGATATCAGTTTGAAAACCCTACACATTAAAAACTTATTATTGATATTTATTGTCATTTTACTCTTTTCAGGTGGTACAAATAACAAATGTACACCATTTGAAAACCATTGAATCGATTGTTTAGATTTACATTATCACTTCATGTCTTTTTTCGGTTGTTATGATCATATTCTTGCTTGGAGGTCAGACATACGACTAAAAATCATTGTGTTCATGAATAACACACCCATTGTGGACAACATCTCGGTTTAATATGAATTTTGACAGGCGACGGTTATGAGGATATATTGGGCATATAGCTAATATTATTTGTAAGGTATTGTAAAATAAATTGAAATTATATGAATTATGCTTCACATTAAGGTTTAAGAACAGAATGAACGTGGTGTATTTTAATATTTAAAAACAATTGTTTTGCATTTGTAGTGCATTAATTTTTGAGTAGTCTACTAAGGAGGGTCTTAATGTTTAATCTTAATAGCCTAGTTAAGATTATTTTTTACAGTTTTGCAATGTTACTGTATGAATGAGGAAAAGGTTGATACAGTCAGATACAGTTTTCTTAATAATTTTCACCATTTTGAACAAGTGCTCTAAAATATGCATTCTTGCCCAATTGATCAATAACGCACAAGTGATTCACCAACCGTAAAAATTGTACATTTTAATCAATTAACTGAAGAATGTTATTGTTTTGCATGGCTGCTGCAGGCCTTGACGTTCTCAAGCACATGAAGCCATTTAGTGTCTTAATTGCATTTAGATTATTTTGGGAACAAACAGATTTACTAAACGCATGAAATGATTATGAATTTAGAAATGATTATTTTGACCCAATTTAGACTGCTAAAACGCATTAGAATTTATTGAAAAGAAAATGTTTGTACATATCCTGGTCCTTTTTAAATCAAATGTGTGCGAAGCATCTACAATAACAAGGCATTTTTCCAGCAGTTTCCATACTCTCTGATATTTGTGGTTGTAGATGAGTCCATTTGGCCTTGGGGAATGAGTATTTAGGCTAATGTTAGCTAAAGGGTGCAGGTGTGCTGTTAACCGGATATGACAGTGTCTTTTGGCCGTACACCCCCAGCTTGCCGTGCCCTTAGCTGTCATCACTGTTCAATGATTGAGACAGGTGAGGGATTGTACAGAGAGATACAACTCTCAGAGCTAGTTTTATAGCTTTGTCTGGAATATTACTATGATTCATGCGGTGATGTTATTGTAGCACCAACACTGAGACTGCACCTTTATCTCAGACCAGGTTGATGGTCAGCAGTCGTTTTTGTGTCGTTACAACTGGTGTTTGTATCTAGCATGAAATGTGTCAGGATTTCTTAACAATGCATATGAGTGATAAATTGGACAGGACGATATTTGATAGGGATGCACCGATATGAAAATTTTGGCCGATACGATAACCGATTATTCTTTATGTTTCAATGCCGATAACCGATATATTGGCAGATAAATCTAAATCCACATTTTATATAATTTTTGAGAGCCTGATTACAAAAACAAAAGTCTCACCATTAAAATCCATGTGCCAAACACACAATTATAATAATGTTCTCATTATAATTTTACATAGTCTATATGACTGCACATGTTGCACTTTACTGTAAATTTTCCTTTTTTTGAAGGGATATCAATAATATTTCAAGCAATTGGAAACCATCATGTTGAAGTGAAATAGGCCTAATACATTATTTATCGGCTTTAATATATAGGGCAAATTTTCTTATCGGGCCGATAACATTAAAAATGAACATATATGGGCCGATACCGATATGGTGGCCGACATATCGTGCATCCCTAATATTTGATATTTTGAAATGATCAGTTGATGAAAACTGTGGTCACTCTGGCTTGTTAATGGATAATGCAAATTTTTTTGGTTTTCATATATTGAAATTTGGCAAACAAACAGATGTGTATCAACCTACAAAGTACAAACCTATAGTCAGGGCTTACATATAGTTAAGTCTGCATCTTCTAGAAATTATAACTAGCCTACATATTATAAATGGCTAAATTAAAAAAATCACACACTTAAATCCCATATTAGTCCACCGCTAATGCATAACTTAACAAATACCACGATTTATTTAATCAAGGCTAAGCTAAGAAAAGCAGCATGGCTATGCAAACCGAGCTGGATGGTCACCAAACCTGTTTCTCTCTGGTTAAGTGACCGGACCGGTCAATAGCGTCCCGGGGCGTGAAGGGGTGTCGTTGCATTCGCTCGCTCCCTCATGGCCTCACATGAATACTTTACAAAGAACATGAATATTTCAGGGAATTGATGTACGAATGCATTCAGATGCAGGTTGGGATCCAGGCTCAGTGAAAGAGCTTGTGTGGTGTCTTTCACAGGCTTTATTATTCAGCCGCTGTTGGGAAACGCCGATGTTCCTCAAAGACTTACGAAATGTTGGCACGTTTCTGAGAAAGCTCTCGATTTCACTTCTCCTCACTCGATTATTTTGGTCGTTCCTTTTGGTTTGTTGCTTGTTCTTGGACTGAAGTTGCACTTTTGCATTTATGTCATCATAGCACCTTATACCTGTTACAGAACAAGACATCAAATCAAGCTCAGGTTAAACTTTAAAAACCTCTGCATCGACACAAAAGCAATGCTGATGTTCCTCATTAGCATTGGTACAATTCAACTTTTACACGTGTTTAGGGTTCAGGATTTGGATTCTTATAGACTTACAAGGCCATATCTGGCCTTTCCCTAAAGCATCGTTAGCCAAGTACACTACCAGTCAAAAGATTTGGATTGGTAAGATTATTAATGTTTTTAAAAGAACAGCATTTATTTGAAATAGAAGCTTTTATAACATTAAACACTACCGTTCAAAAGTTTGGGGTCAGTAAGAATTTTTATTTTATTTTTTTGGGGGAAAGAAATGAAAGAAATCAATACTTTTATGCATCAAGGATGAATTAAATTGATCAAAAGTTACAGTAAAGATATTTATATTGTTAAAAAAGATTCTATTTAAAATAAATGCTGTTCTTTTGAACTTTCTATTCATCAAAGAATCTTGAAAAAAAATTGTACGCAACTGTTTTAAACATTGATGATAATAATACATGTTTTTGAGGATCAAATCATCATATCAGAATGATTTCTGAAGGATCATGTGACACTGAAGACTGGAGTAACGATGCTGAAAATTCAGCTTCAATCACATTTAACATGTATTAAAATAGAAAACAGTTATTTTAAATTGTCATAATATTTAACAATATTACTGTTTTTTAATTTGTATTTCTAATCCAATAAATGCAGCATTGGTGAGCAGAAGAGACTTCTTTTAAAAACATTAAAAATCTTACCGATCATCCAAAACTTTTGACTGGTGATGTAGTTCGATCATAGTTCCAATAAACATTCGCGAATAGCATCGCAAAGTTGCGTGGTTGTACGACATCTATAGACCTGTGGTTAGAAGGATAGTTTCTTGTTTGCATGACATCTGGACTTAATGGGCCTCATTTATGAAACAAATGTACGACAAAAAACCCATTTCAATGCAAAACTTGGCATTTATCAATATGGATCTGACTGGTGGCTACGATCCAATCTCATGCCAGGTCTCAGCGTGTGTTTTTGAGTTAGTGTGAACTTGTGTGTGCAGCAAAGTAAATCTGTTATGAGAGCATTTTGATTATTTAGGCTAGATTATTTTCCTGACGGACAACAAAAGATCATTAGTCGTTAAGATTAGAATGTCAAATTAAAATTAAATTAGAATAGATGGGTGTCTGTGACCAATTAAAAATACCACAAATGTTTTATTTTTACAGGGGTTTAGCTTTACATCCGCAAGTAGCGGCATAAACGAGAACATGAGGATTCACACGTCGTCACATTACGCACATGTGAATGGAGAAAAACAGAATAAAATTAAGTATATAAAGGAATAAAGTAAAAAGTACTACAATACACAAATGTATTTCACTTAAATGATTAACATATTTACAAAAGAAAAAAACAGTGATGCTCGTTTTTGTGACTCTCTAACGCATTATATTTGCTTTCTTCTCGCACACAACACAACATAACATAGCTATATACTCGAGCGTTGCTAACTTGACATCTCAGCCATTCATCATCAAACTAAAATCCAGTCAACCAAACATAAAAGTTACTCTGCTCAATTTTAATAGTTCGCTGTGAAATCATTGTGCCCAGCACCTATTGGATCAATATCCTGTCAAAAGTATTGCGGTCACAGATCAAAACATAATGAGCGTGAATTAAGAATTTAAAAACACGTAAAAATATGTTGCAAAAACAAAATGATCAGAATAGCAAACAACGTGGTCAGTCACCGATCAAAAGATAATTTGCATGAATCAAAAAATAACAAGTAGCAATAAAAACATTAAACACATTAAAAATGATATTGCACAAAACTTAAACTTATGTTTGTTTTCTTAAATTATGTTTTCCTTGGTTTTATTACTCTGTACTTTGTGCTCTTTTTCTTCTCATATTTTACTCTTTTGTTATCTTGGGCTGTTTTTCTCTTCGCTCTACTTTTCACGTTCCGCGCTTGCTTTCCCAAATGTTGCAGTTCGAGTTTCATGTAAATTAGGGCGGGCTTAAAGGATTAGTTCACCTCAAAATGAAAATTTCCTAATAATTTACTCACCCCAATGCCATCCAAGATATCCATGTCTTTCTTTCCTCAGTGGAAGAGAAATTAAGTTTTTTGAGGAAAACATTTCTGGATTTTTCTCCGAATAATGGATTCAATGACAACCAGCATTTTGAAGTCCAAATCAGTGAAGTTTCAAAGGTCTTTGAAGTGCTTCAGTGGACTGTGCACGATCGCAGCTGAGGAGAAGGGGCTTATCTAAAATGATAGGTCATTTTCAAAAAAACAAATATATATTTTTTAACTACCATTGTTCGGATTGAGCTGATCTGCAACGTGCCGGGAACTACGTCATCACGGTGAAAGGTCACGCTCGGCGACATCGAGCGTGACCTTTCAACGTGATGACGTAATTCCCGGCGTGTCACCACATCTTATCTGAGGTGTTGAGTTGTGTTGAGTTGTGTTGTTGTGTTGAGTTGTGTTGAGTTGTGTTGTTGTTGAGTTAAATTGAGTGTGTTGTGTTGAGTTAAATTGAGTTGAGTTTAGTTGTGTTGAGTTGAGTTGTGTTGTTGAGTTAAATTGAGTGTGTTGAGTTGAGTTGTGTTGAGTTAAATTGAGTGTGTTGTGTTGTTGTGTTGAGTTTAGTTGTGTTGAGTTTAGTTGTGTTGAGTTGGCTTCCTTCCTGCAACCCCCGACACACTCCCAGACCAGCAGCATTGTTTCTGATCACAGCTTTGTGTGTGTTTTACAGCATGTTGCTCAAAGATAAAAACACACCCTCCCTCCCTCATCCCCTCTTTTATTGTCTTGGAGGGGCAGAACGTCTCTGTCTGTCCCCTAATTCTCATATCCGTCCTGGATATCCCAGCAACCCAGCTCTGTTTACAGGTTAACCCTGCTGATGCCTCTTACCCTTGTGTTTTACCTTCCAGAGGGGAATAAATAACTCTACTGGGAGGTTTTATTAAAGAGCTCGTCGTGTGTGTGTGTCTCAGAAGAGGGGGAACGGGGATGCACAGGTGTTTAGTGCTGTTGGGAATGTGTGTGTCTGGTGTTTATGGCAGACCTGATGAAGGGGTTTTGTGGTTTGGCTAGTCGTTGAGTCTCTCTCACTTCCAAGCAATCTGAGATAGCAGTTTTAGTGCCCACATCAAGAGCTTCACCGTTACGGTTAGAAACCGTTTCTATTCTTATCCTGCTTTAGAAGCTAGACATTTTTACGTAAGGCTGTTATTGTGAATGACTCATCAGTGCGCGTTCATCAGAATAGGTGTGTTCGACTCGAAGCTGCGCTGCACGAGAGCGATTCGAGAACAACCCGATCTGAATGCTTTTGAATCACTCTTGCTGTACTTTGATGTCATACACCAATCTTCAAGTCGAACAACGTATTACTCTTTCATCAAAATACACAATAACTACCACTTCTCTAATTTAACCCAACTTACTATTTCAACCTCTCCTCTCCAACCACCTGGCTTGATCTGGCAAAACTTTTCATGACCCAATCAATTCTCCTTGTTTAACAACTAAGGATTGACTCGTTCCAAGAGGGTTTTATTGTTTTGTTTTGTGTGTGGCTGAGTGTGTGTGTGTGTGTGTGTGTGTGTATTTGTTGAGGACTTGACTAGGACTTCTGTAGAAAACCCAACCTGAGTGAAACCCACACCCAACTTAAGATGAATAACTATAATAATAATAAAGTTTACACCACATTACAATGTTAATAATAACAATACAGAGGAATGATTTCATTGGAATCATTTTCAGAACAGTTTTTTTTTCCAGCTGATAAAGACATTGCGCTAAACTTTTGCGATATTTACTAAATGTCATTAAAAAACTATTGAGAAATGACCGATAACCAATAACGGATGTTATGTGTTTCTTTGTTGTTTAGAGTCCAGTATTCCTGTAATTCTTTTGTCTTTTATGAGTTTAAGAAAGGACTCTGTCTAAACACACCGTGTCATCTTTAAAGAACGATCGACTGTTGCGTATGTCAGGTGACTGTAAATGCGCAAAAACTGTTTCCAATGCAGTTTTGCGAATAATCCTTTTTCGAATCGCCTGAAAAACCACCGCATGTGCGCATGTAAACTTGTTTGCGATATATGGGAGTTTTTGCGAAAGTGTTTCCATTGGCCGTATTTTCAATTTTCAATTTCAATTTGCGCAATTTGAAGGGTAATGGAAACAGGGCTATTGACAACCATTCAGAATCCTGCGTACTTTTAAGAGCTCGAGCAAAAAAAAAAAAGCAACAGATGGCAAAAATGCGACACACTTATAGTAAACAAAACGATATTGTGCATTGGTATGGACACTCATATAGTTATCGTTATTTTATCACTCTACCACCACCTCACCTTAACTCTTTTACCACGAACTGGTCCAAGATCAGCGTTTATGTCGATATATGTATAATATAACATAGTATAGGCTAGTATAATATTACATCAAGACCAACCATGTAACGAGGAAGTTAACAAACTTTTATATGCTGAATTCAAAAATGATCCACAAATTTTATTATATATATATATGTGTATGTGTGTGTGTGTGTGTGTGTTTTTTGTGCATCATTTGTGTGCTTAATTTGACCCGATTAGCAGCTATTTGCTTCCCTAGGGTAGATTTAGCTGTAGGGTTTTCTGATTGGCCAGTGTGTGTGTGTGTGTGTGTGTGTGTGTGTGGTTTATGAGGGCACAAATGTATATAATGACTTGGGTACTAGCTACAACATAAACATGGTTTACACACTTGAATAAGTTTAGCGGTAGAGTTAGTGTAAGAGTGTAATTTAGTGTAATATACAGTTTGTACAGTATAAAAACTGTGGAGAATCCCCACAAAGATAGTGAACCAGACATCTGTGTGTGTGTGTGTGTGTGTGTGTGTGTGCGTGCTGGCTTCCCCTCACACTGCAGGTCAGGCAGGCACAGCAACCTTACACAAAGAAGACAAGCTAGGCGGGCAATCCTTCCCGTATCACACACATAACCCGTATCGCATTCTCAAACCCGCCGTGTGTTTTACACTTCACACTTCCCTAAAACTACTGTAGCTTTCCAAGAACAAACCATTAAACAAGACGAGCAGAAGAGATGTTTCTCTCTCTCTCTCTCTCTCTCTCTCTCTCGCTCTCTCTCTCTCTCTCAGGCCAACCGTGTGTGTGTGCGCTGCGCGTGACAGCTGTTAGACATTCATAAAGGCTCAGGATGAAAATCCAGATTACTTGTTTTTTAATTTCAATTTTATTATTGTAATCTTTCAGTGAAAAGAGCTGAGGAAGCCGTGTTGTGTTTGGATGGAAGTGGATTGTGGGTAGTGTGTGTGTGTGTGTGCGCCTCATGATGAACCAGTAAACCAAGTCCCGTTAGTAACTAACAATGAGCAAGACATTTGTTACAGGGTTTATTTATTAATCTTTGTTAATGTTAGTTAATTAAAAATAAGGTTTTGTTAGTTCATGTTAGTTCAGGTCCATTAAGTAATGCTAACAGATGCAACTTTTGATTTTAATAATGTATTAGTAAAGGGTTACCATTATATCATTTAAAAAAATATATATATATTTTACGGTTCTTTGACAAAGTGGTTGGTGGATTTTATAACTTACACAAAGAAAAAATAACACTTTTGTTAATTGGTCAAATAATGGTTATCTGTTGATGCCGGAAAAATCTCAAAATGGCTAAATATCGTCCAGCAATATACTGATCTGTCTTTAATAAAATCATAAATGTTAAAGGCATGCAAAGGGATAGATCGCATTACAGTCACACTCGATTTATTTTTATTTTATGATTATTATGATTATTATTATTATTTTGACGCTACCCTCAGTTTGTAAAAGCAAACAAAAAATGTCTTGACAGATGAACACAACACAACACACATATTGTCCCACTGAATATTGTATTTTTATTTTTAATATATGTGTAATTAACGCGTACATTTATATTTTGAGAGACGTTGCACTATTATTTTGTGTGACTTTGGTGTTAGTGTCCACAATAATCCTTCATTAAAATTAAATGACTTTTCTCTTGACATTACCAATGGCACGTGTGTGAAAAAACAAACACTTGACATCTTTAACATTCAATCAAATCTCAATAAATAAAACCCTGTCCTACATTATTACCCATTAAATATTATAATTCTCTTGGAAATATTGCACATTATGGAAGCAAATTCATGCAGTAAATGTATTGCTGATTATGTTGTCTTTAATAAATCTATTACTATAGGCCTGGTTTCACAAACATGATTAAACCTTAGTTCAATTAGGACATTTAAATAGCTTTTTATAAATGTGCCTTAGAAAAAAAAAACATTACTGATGTGCATCTTGAGACAAAAAAAAAAATATATATATATATACGAAACTTGGGGTTAATCCTTCATAACACTTCAAATTACACGTTATTTTAATTATATAGCTATTCAGAAGCGAGAAGCAAGACTTACTGCTTTATGTCAAGGCAAACCTGTTACTGTCAGTTCACACACACTAATGAGAATTTGTCACTTGTTGGATGCATGTCATCAGATTGACAGACTTCACTGAGCCAGAGTTGTGTCATTAAATATTCATGCCACACTTTTCTGAAGGATGTGTCAAATCTTTTGTTCAAAATTAAAGATTAGCATCAGAAACTCCAGTTTAATCAGTGAGAGTCTGAACGCGTGTCTCAAACACACACAGACACACACACACACACACTTGTTGCACTCGCAGTGAGTCTATAGAGCGCCGTGTTATATTATATTATATTACTGTTTATTTTTGACATTCTGATTTAAGATAAAATTCTGGCTCAAACTGTTATAAAACAAGGATCCCAGACTGTTTGCGAAACCGTTATTAAGCTTCAGCACGTCAGATCAACACTGGTGCTCTGAAAGTGGATTTACTTTAAGACCATTTTCACTTTGAATTTGAATTGCTTGAAGATTTCACAAAGAATTATGAATTAGGGATGCACGAAATATCGGTCACCATATCGGTATCGGCCGATATTTTATTTTTTTATTTTGTAATGTTATCATTATCGGCCCGATAAAAAAATTTGTCCGATACATTAAAGCTGATAAATAATGTATTATTTCCTTCAGCTGAGACTCTTCAGAGGTCCATGATGAAAACCATCACAAAACCATGATGGTTTTGAATTGCTTGAAATATGATTGAAATCACTTCGATAAAGAAAAATACGGTGGAAGTCTGTCATATCGGCTACATAAAATTATAATGAGAATGTTATAATTGTGTGTTTGGGACATGGATTTTAATACTGAGACTTTTGTTCTTATAATCAGGCTCTCATAAAAAAATGTGTATTAGATTTATCAGCCAATATATCGGTTATCGGCTTTCAAATATAATGAATGATCATATCGGATAACATTTTCATATTATTGATGAAGAAATGAGAAAACATTGAATTAAACGTACAATTTATAAAGTAGAAAGTCTTAAATTGTATTTTCCAGTAAATTTGGATTTATTTGCAACTTAAAAAAAAAAAATTCAATGCGTTACTTGCCGTTTCTTGTAATTGTCTCTGAATCTGAACATTGTTTCTACACCATTTAATGATTCAATGACCAGAAAGTTCATGTTGTAGGTCATCTCTATCCATCCATGTATGCAGGAAAATGTAATTCTCTCCAGTATACCACAGAAACAGTAAGAGTAGTATGCTTATCTTTTGTCCTCAGATTACCCTGGTGCTCACTATGACCACTAGAGTACACTGCCTCCTCTCTCTCTCTCTCTCTCTCTCTCTCTCTCTCTCTAGATCAGTGATCACAAAGTTTATTTCTGTGGTATGTATCCAGATATATCCTCATTCACATGTTTGTAGTCACTTGTGCACACTGAAAAAAACAATATGTAAAATGTACTTAAAAAATATGCGTGCAAAAACTTGCCAAAGAAAAATTAAGTACATTTCACATGAAATAAGTAAACTCTACTTAACTAATTTAAGTGAAAGTAACAGAGAAAAAAAGTATTTTTAACTTGTCTAGTAAAAGGTTGAGTAATATCTTTTCAGTTGAAGTTTCCTTTGCAATACATTTCATTTAAACAATATGACATTGAATTAAACCACACTTTTAAAGTATATGCTTTACTTAGAGACATCTAAGCAATTAATACAATAGATATTGTGAGACACCATATCTACATAAAAAAAAGATCTCAATACTTGGTACACAATACAGAGATTTGGATAACATTTGATGGATAGTGTTTGAGTATGAATGTGTCATTTTGAGTAGAAAATGAACTCCTAATGTCACAAAATGGCAAGTTACTAATCCGAACAACAAACGCAATGATAAAACAGTGTAAATACAGCTGGAAAACAGTGAAAAATCAACCCCACTAATTATTCATGCCCCAGTGCATGATGGGAACTCCAGTATCAGAAAAGTTGAGTAAAACGTTGATATTTACTCTATAATTTCTACACGCTTGAATTGAGTAAATATAGAATATTAAATGTATTACCAGTTTTTTTAATTCTTCCCTGAACTAACTATTTCATGCAAAAAAAGTTGACCACAGAATCATATTTATCAGTGCTGCAGTATTATATATTTCTATTCAAAGTTGAGCATCTCTAGTGCTCTCTCTCTCAGCAATGATTTGAGCAAGCCCTAAACAGTGAGCATTAACTCTGGTGTGTAACCCGTCTCACACTCTTTGTGCTCCAGGCTTGAGTGATCCCTCAAATCATGCGGCCTGTCGAGGAGAAGGGTTTCTATTGCTTTTCCAACCAATCGGGTTTACGGTTTTCTCCCGGCTGATGATAAAACATGGCTTTAAACCTGGCAATAAATCCTCGAGACTTTCATGTAAGGAGAGATCTAGAGACCAGAATATCACAAGCTCTTGTTGTTTTTTTTAAGCAACCACCTAAACTGTGTCCCGATTCAGAGGCTCGATCCCTTCGTAGGATGGGGACTTCTTCAGTAACGTTTCTTCTGGACTTTTTTTGAGAGGCTGTCTGAAAACACAACAGGGTTTACAACCTGTCTGAATATGTTAGTCATGGTCCATTTATGTACATAAAGATTAAATCTCTATAAAATCCCAACCTTTGACCCACTTTAAAGTTTGTTTGTACATTTGTATCGTTAGATATTTAAAGTCCCCCTGTGGTGAAAATAATGCTTTTAATGTTGTTTATATGTCTAGTATGTGGTGTTTTTAATATGCTTTAAGACAAACCATATGTAAATTCATAAGTCGACAGCATTGCTGAGTATTTTCTGCTTAAAACTGCAGTGAACCAAAGACAGTCTCAAAAACACGGTTTGAAATCGCTGGTGTTTCTGACGTCACAAACTACCTTGTAACCAATCAGATCAACGTGTGATCGTCAACGAGTGGATCTCTGAGCTGAGTGAGTGAGTGGAGGCGGGGCTCATTTGCATATTCATAGAACCGTGCATACTAAATGAGGCAAGGGTATCGAGTTACATTCAAGATATTTTAAGACATGAAGAATTTTGTTGATCAAAGATGATTTTGAAGGATAAAATGATTGACTACAGGGGGACTTTAACCTCTTTCCTGTGAGCTACATTGTCTTCAGGAAAAGTTGAAATCTAGTAAGGTTCCTGCAGGAAGTTTTAAACGGTTTGGTCTGAGACTGTCTAGGATCTGTGTGAAAAGCACATCGTCTGTAGTGGAGAGGTTAGTGCGAGGGATTATAACTGTATAACATCTATCTAATATTAAAGAGACAGCTGTGGTCCAGGAGTTAATCCCGAACTACGGGCCGCAGGAGTGATGATGATTCCCCTCGGGAGGCTGGATTTATGGCTGTGAGGGTGTGTGTGAGTGTGTGTGAGGGTGTGTGGTGACGGGCCGGGCCTGTCTGGACTGATCAACCCCCCCCCCCCTCGCAGACTCGCTGTGGCAGGTGTTTTCATTAAACGTCTGCGGGTCCAGGCTCACAGCCAGGTGTCAACACCACTTCTCTTGCTGTCCATATCACTTTCTTTATTGCTAAGACTGTTTTACACATTTTACAATACTGCCAAAACATCAATGCAGATTTATTAATAATAATAATGGTAAAAAAGAAAATAATAACAATGATTTCATAATATGAAAATAATTACCACACAATATAATATAAAATACAGATAAACAAGTAAATAATTATAATAATGAAAGGAGTAGGGCCTATGATTAATACAAAATTAGAAATTTATGAAAACGTCACGATTTGTGAAGGATGTGTGTCATGAAAGCATCAGTTATCTTGACATTCAGTAAAATAAGCTGACTTAAAATAAGAAAGGGAAATGTTTCTCGCTCTCCATATCACTTTCTTTATTGCTATGACTATTTTACAATACTGCCAAAACATTAATGCAGATTTATTAATAATAATAATGGTAAAAAATAAAATAACAATATGCAATAATTTCATAAAATAAAACAATTACCATACAATATAATACAAGTAAAAATTATAATAATAAAATGACAGTATAATTAATCAAACGGAAATTTGTGAGAACGATTTGTGTCATCATGAAAGCATCAGTAATCTCGACATTCAATAATATAAGCTGATTTAATAGAAGAAAAGTAAATGTTTACTGGAAACCAAAGCCGTAACCATGAACATTGGGTAATAACGGTCCTTTTTATTTAAAGGGGCTGTACTATGTAAGAAGAATTGTCATGTATTAATCGGTAAAACATCGAAACAATAAATATCGCCAATATGTGAGCAACTTGTAGTGGAAAAAACGAGACCTTCCCTGAAATCCTATGTTGTCTATGAAAGCCTGTAGACTGATTTTTATGTGAAGGACTATATTTTTGCCGGGAAAATGAAAAGGATGTGATGTTTATGCTCGCGAGAGGATCTCTTCAGCTCTATGACACATGAAACGAATGCTTATACAATGTTCAGGATGATGTCGAAAGAGCTATTTTATACTGTAATGTCAATATGTCATACAAATAAAAGGGAATAATTCAAACTATAGTCTCATATAGTCAGACAGTGTAGTTTTAATGACCTCATCTGTCGATATGATGCCGTGAGCTTGAGGAAACTTCCACATCGCTGTGATCCGATGCTTTCTGAACTGCTGCTTTCTCATCGCTGTCATTTTTGTTGTGAGTTTTTATTGTTATTGAGAGGAAAGCGAACAGCACATATTTACATATTCATCTCAGAATGGATGGCGTTAATAGTATATCAGTCCAAAGATACTTCCAACTTATTTTTACTTCTAAGCGAAGAATGAAAACTAACTTCGTAAGTATATGTGGGGAATTTAATTATGTTCAGTCTTTTTGTAGTACATTATGTGTGCGCTAGTCTTAGCCTGAGACGTCACGACCACTGACCGTTGCCTGAACGTCTGATGCATAAGGCACACAAAATGTGAAACACTTCAGGAGTTTCAAGGTAGTGATCTGATTGGATAAATTCTCCAGGATTTCCGGGAGATGTGTGTCGCGTTTGAAACAAAGCCGTTGTGATGCCAAGCCCCCTTATGGAAAAAGAAAGCTATCTTGTTTATAACTGTGACAATGAGCTCTTATTACGATCAAATAAACGCTGGATTTTCAAAAGTATGTGAAGTTCGGTGAATCTTTGTTGATCCTGGAACAACATTCCAATCAACCAATCAGATTTGAGGGATAATTTATGGAGATATTAGGTTTATATGTAGTTCAGACTAAACGACTTTAAACGTCAGAAGATTACCAAATAAATATAAAACACATTTTTATTCACCTCAGTTACCATGAGCAAATGATAACTGGAAAAGTTATTTTACACATACAGTACGCAACAATTTCCCCTTAAAACATTTTAACGTTCTCATTTTTCCAATAGTACTGTCCGTTCGATGAATCGCTTGATGAATTAATTCAACAAAGGTTTTTCGTGTCTACCAAACAAACAAAAACACACTCCATCCATGAGTGTTGTAGCGAGCCGCGCTCACGCTGATATCGGATATCAGTAGCAGTTCACTAAATAATAATTAATTAAATGCCTATTTTTACAGTAAGTACTTAACTCAAAAATAACTATTAAAAAAATAAAGTAACTAGAGAACTGGACGACTTGAAAATGCTCATGAAACAAAGGCGAATTTAACAGGGTTTCCGCGGGGTCTTAAGTCTAAAATTCTGGACTTTAAATTTAAGGCCTTAAAAAGTCTTACAAACGGCCAGATTTTCATCCTAGGTCTTAAATTTCATTTAGTCAGGTCTAAAAAAGTGTTTACCCTCGTTCATTTCCAGAAACGCTGGCCGCAGAAAGTTATTACAAAGTAGCAAAAAAGTATCGAGTTGTAGCCTACAAAGCGGAGCTCTAGAAAGCCTATAAAGCGGAGCTCCAACACGTCGCTCGCGTGCTCCAGTAGCTCGTGGCTTGATATGAGCTAGCTCGCCAGAGGCCATTCACATATCGCGTCTTTTCCGCGCTCAAGTTTGTTCAAGTGTAGGCGCACGGCAAACACGCTCATAATTGAAGCGACTGAAGCGTTAATTTTTTTACCAGGCGCAACGAGATGGAAAAAATCTAAACTTTTCAGAATGCCGCAAATGCACGCACCGCAGGTCATGTGACAGGAACCAACCAATCACCCCTTTCCATAACAACATTGAAAGCTCCGTCAACATGAAGGATGGTGGGTTCACCCAAACACTACTAATAAATATAAGCTAATGTGTAAATGTCAGTAATTTATCTTTTTGACTCATTCTTTTTATAAAAAAATATTTAAAGGCTGAAATATGAGGTTTATCTTTGTATAAAACCTTTTTTGTCAAAACTTTATTTGAACTTGTACATGTTAGTAGATGACATGTTGCAAGACACTCTTTTAAAATCTAGCCATCATTTTTAATGGTATTTTAATGTTTATGTAAACAAAAAGTGCATATTGATGCTAATCAATTTATTTGCTGTTTTTCGACATAAAACTAGTTGAATTGACTTCATTCTGTAGTATTAGTACTTTTTTAACAGGATTCTGTGATAACCTTGATCATTTTGGTCACTTTAATCATCTCATCATTTCCTCTCTAGTTATGATCAACTATGATCAACTAAAATCAACAATAATTGTGTTTTTACAGTATAATATGCAAAAGTACAATTTTATATAAAAAAAAAAATCTACCTCTCCTTCTCTCACACACACACATAGATAGATAGATAGATAGATAGATAGATAGATAGATAGATAGATAGATAGATAGATAGATAGATAGATAGATAGATACTCTAATGATCCCGAGGTAACTATCTATCTAACTTGGATAATGCGTCGTGTAGGTCTTAAATTTCAATCTTAATGGTCTTAAAATGTCTTAAAAAGGTCTTAAATTTGACTTACTGAAACCTGCAGAAACCCTGATTTAAACGTACACTGTGTAATTTCATCAGTCAGTCGTGAAAGTCTGGTGGTTGAAAGCTTTTTTGTTTCTAGAGAAACCGCGAGTAGAGATTCACGAGTGTTAGCACAAAGTTTGATCGCGCACATGTAAAATCTGAGCGAGAGCCATGAGACCACTGTATATTTGAGAGTATGAGTGAAATAGTTTGTTACATAGATGTGTTCTCGCATTACAATAATGCGCTCTCGACAGTTGTCATTAAAAATAACGCCATAGAAACGGCCTCAAATGAACGACAAGAGTAGTTTCTCCTTAAAACTGCAGTGAACCAAAAACAGTCTCAAAAACACGGTTTGAAATCGCTGGTGTTTCTGACGTCACAAACTACCTTGTAACCAATCAGATCAACGTGTGATCGTCAACGAGTGGATCTCTGAGCTGAGTGAGTGAGTGGAGGCGGGGCTCATTTGCATATTCATAGAACCGCGCATACTAAATGAAGCAAGGGTGTCGAGTTACATTCAAGATATTTTAAGACATGAAGAATTTCGTGTAAATATGTCATTTTGGTGATCAAATATGAGTTTTAAGGGATACAGTTATTGACTACAGGGGGACTTGAAAGGATTTAAAGAAATTAAAGAATAATTTGGCCATATCTCATTAATGTCTATGGTGGTTATGACCCTGCTAGACACTATAAATATATATTTCTGACACATAAAAATATGTTGCTGAAAATGTATCTTTTTTTATGGTAGTTCCAGTAAAAAAAAAACTGTCAAGGCAAGTACAAGCACTGACTCAGTCTCTCTCTCTCTTTCTCTCTCTCTCTCTCTCTCTCTCTCTCTCTCTCTCTCTCTCTCTCTCTCTCTCTCTCTCACTCTCTCTCTCTCTCTCTCTCTCACTCTCTCTCACACTCTCTCTCTCTCTCTCTCTCTCTCTCTCTGTTCTCTCTCTCTGTCTCTCTTTCTTTCTCTCTCTGCTCTCTCTCTCTCTTTCTGTCTCTCTCTCTCTCCCTCTCTCTCTCTCTCTCTCTCTCTCTCTCTGTTCTCTCTCTGTCTCTCTTTCTCTCTCTCTCTCTCTTTCTGTCTCTGTCTCTCTCTCTCTGTCTCTGTCTGTCTCTCTCTCTCTCTCTCTCTCTCTGTCTCTGTCTCTCTCTCTCTCTCTCTCTCTCTCTCTCTCTGGATTAATTGGTGCTGACGGTGTGATAAGGGTGTGTTTCTGAGCGAGGTGTGAACTAAGTGTCATAATGATTCCTCTGTTGTGTAGTTCAGGGGGGTGTAGCTTGATTTGGGAATGGGGGGTGTAGGATAGCATGTGATTAATAGCTGGGAATGCTTTGAAGTGACACCCAAGCACAGCGGCACACTGGGTAATGGTGCTAGTGCGTTTAATTTCTTGGTCTTTATTAGCCTGCATTTTTCCTCTTCCCTCCACAGGCATCAGTTCTGTACAGTAATAATGGCGCTTTTATTCTTAAGTCTTTTCACACTTTGCTGCCATCTTCTCTGTCATGCTCAGTAAAGCGGCCGATTGTCTCCATTTTCTGGCTCTCGGATAGAGGGATGATGTGAAAAGAGGAAAAGGGTGTTAAGCAAACAGCTGACTCTACACTTGGGTAGTTATGTGTGGAATAGCATTCAACACACTAATATAATTTTTTTGGACAACATACTATATACTATGTATACTAGTATGCTAAATATAAGAATATATTCCTAAAGAACGTTCTTACAAAGTATTTAATCTTTTGTATTACTGTTGTTCTTAAGACATCTTATAGGAAGCATTTCAATCCTTGAGAATAATGTTCTTAAAATCACTGGAAATAACTTTTAGATAACATCCAACTTGTTCTTAAAATCACTGTAAATAACCTCCAAATCCCAAAAGGAAAGATATTTAATGGTTGTATCAAATTAATTGTTGTAATTAAGTATTACAACTACTAATAGGTATGTTCGGTAGTTTTCTGCAAAATGAAAAATGTTTTTTTTCATTTACTCATTTTTCTTTTTAGCTTTTCAAAACTTTCCACTAATAATAATAAAAAAATCTTAAACAGAATTATGACGCTCAAAATGTGACACCATGATAAATTGTAGTGATATTTTAGCGTTAACTCCTTTTGTCACAATCAACTTTAACCCTGCTACCTACCAAAGTTATTGTTAAAAATAATATATATTCTTCTTTAATTTATTTACATCTAATAATAATTAATTATGAACAGAAAAAAATATGTTCTTAAGAATTAGAGAATTTTTTCTTATTTTTTCATAAGATTTCTTATTTTTTCGGACACCACAACTACTTTTTTTAAACATTTATCATTACATATCGCATACACTGTAAACCTGAATAAGTGGGCGAAACTAAAAAGAAAAAAATTAGGTGATCAGTTAAGAAATTCAAAGTTTAAGTAAGCAGAACTGGAAGATTTCTATTTTGTACTCATACGTTTTAATTACTCTTAACTTGAAATATTTGAGTAAACTAAATCATACATTTAACTTAAAATTATCATGTAATCTCAATTTAAATATTTTAGTAGTGAAAACTTGGCTAGGTTTAACAAGCTAATTCAGTAAATGCTACTTTGCTAATTGGTAACACAATGCTTTGATAGCATTAGCATAGTAATTGCTGAATGAGTACAACAATATAAAACATTTAACATTTATCTGTTCACATAATCCACTCGACACCGTGATGGAAACCCTTAAAAAAACCCAATAACAGAAACTCTTCTAAATTAGCATAGCAAAACATTAAACACTACTAAATCTGCCACTTAACATTAATCTTGCACAAAAAACATTATGTAACACTTAATTTGAACATTTACTTTCCCTTTTGAGTGTCATGACAACACATGCTGGGAAACAGAAATCCCAGCCCAGTTTCCCTTAAATTTAAGTTTGTCTAAATTGAAAGAAACGAGTTCATAAAACTCTAAACAATGAAACAACTCAGATTACTTAAAATGTGTCCGTTTTGTGAACTCAAAAGAAAAAAAAAAGTTCTTAACACTCATAAAAAGTTGATTTGATGAACTAATTTAAGTTTAACCTACTCAAACCAGTTAATTACTTTGAGCATTAGGGTTTACAGTGAACTGTTACACTTATTTTTCTTAAACGGTAGTCAGTATCCGGTCTCTGCTGTGCAGTATTCAGTAAAGTAATCAGTTAGCTAGTATTCCTCTCCAATCATAGCCTGGGTTTGTGAGGGACAGACACTTGTGTGTGTGTGTGTTTGTGTGTGAGTTGTGAGTTATGTATTAGTCTCAGGACAGTGAGATGGTGATAATTGCAGAGAGGTCAGACTATGATTACAGGCTGTGTCTCTCTATTTCTCTGGCGGCGAGTCAGAAGCTGCTCAAGTGGCCATTGCTGTGTAAAGATGGGCGTGTGTGTGTGTGTGTGTATTCGCTTGTGTCTGCAGGGTTTTGTTCCTTTACTAGGCTGTTTCTCCTCACTTTTCAGCTCGTTGTTCCGCCCAAGTATTGTGTAGCCAGACCTTTGACTGAATGGATAAAGGTCTGGTCCATATTGCAGCTTATTCTGGCCAAGAAACGCCCACTTAGACAGAAAGATCCAACCCACTGAGATAAAAAGATAAAATAAATAATGCGTTAAAGTATGGTAGCTTGTTTCCGCCACAGAATAAAAAATAAAAAAGTTAATTGCGACTTTTTATCTCACAATTCTGACTTTCATCGCAGAATTGCGTGATATGAACTCACAATTGCGAATTATAAAGTCAGAATTTCATGATATGAACTCACAATTGTGAATTATAAAGTCAGAATTTTGTGATATGAACACACAATTGTGAAATATATATATATAAATATAGCTGCGAGCAGCGATTACGGGCCCAAGCCGGTGGCACCGCAACCCCGGTTCCTTTAGTTACCTGGCGGTGGCAGTGCCGCCGGCTTTGGCCCTTCATCGCTGCTCGCAGCTATATTTATATATATATATATATAGAAAAGAAGCCGGTGGCACCGCCACCCTGGTGCCTTTATATGGAATGCCAAAGCTGACTTAATTAAAAATAAATAAATACATAAATAAATATACGAAGAAATGTAAAAAAGCAAAAATACATAAATAAATACATAAATAAATATACAAAGAAATGTAAAAAAGTACAAATAAATGAGTATTTATACTTTTATTTCGTTATTTATGTATAATTGTATTTTTTCACACATTTATTTATTTATTTATACATTTATTCATTTATTTATTTCCACTTTTATTTATTTCCACATTCATTTATGTATATATGTTTTTATGTCTACATTTATTTATTTTCACATTTATTTATTTATACATTTATTTATTTCCACATTTATTTATTTCTACATTTATTTATTTCTACATTTATTTGTCCGTATGCTAATGAGGGGGGCGTGTTTAACCTCAGACATCAGCAATCGAGCTCAGAGTGGCAGTGCTGAAGCTTTGAGGCCACAGTGACACATTGCGGTGTGTGACCAAACGAAACGCAAGAGGTGTGCGGACAATATCACATTTTAAGTCATGTATATCACCCTAACTGTATGTAGGGTAGGCTATATAGGGTTAAAACACATAGCACACATGAACAGAAACTGCACTTCAACGGGTCTGATAGCAGACACTTGGACATGGAAGCGCATGAAAGTATCCACCATTAATAACAATGTAAACGCGGTGGATAGGGCTGATAAGAGCTTGCGTTTATTGTCGATGAGACTCGCACACCAGCGCAGAACGCGGAGAGAAACCAGCGCACATTTCACTGACTCCTACGCAAGCATATTGATCAATGAGTTTGAAACGCAACTCAATACACGGTTTACATTCGCGTTTCATAATTTCTTCACAACCCATATTTCATAGATTCTGCTCTTAGATACTGATTAATCACAAGTCATTAATTTGGAATTATTCTTAAATCAAACAAAAGGGGCTCATGTAAACGCAGCTAGTGATCCACGCATCTCACCCCATGCAGTGGAGGACAGAAGCATCATCATGCCCATTCAAACAGCACCTGTCGTGCCCATGCTCGTGGTGATATTTACCCCTATAAATTGATTTTATATCTACCCAAAATTTTCATATTCATGTTTATTTCCCTCATATTAAATATAAAACGCATGTGTAGACAGATATTTTTCTTATGTATGGACTCCTTTATTAAGGGAGTATGGATATTACAAACAGACGTTTCAATATATTGGTATTAAATGCATTTTCTGAGAATGTATATTTCAAGTTTTGACTGCAAATGTCACGTCCATAATGCAATTGCTAAATTTTAAATAATTATTCCGCAACTAGTTTTGTGGTGTATGTCTACGTATTTTATAATCTTAACTTCAAATAATACATATAGTAATTTAAAGTTGTGGTAGCATTGGATCTGGACGGGAAGGATAACTCTGGGAGTTGGAAGGGGTGTGTCGCGATTCTGCCTTCTCACACGCGACACAGGTTCGTGGATCTGAGTGTCGCGATTTCGGTTTCATATTGCATATCGTTACAGCCCTGTAGCTAGTAGCCTACCTGATACAACTATAAAATAGCAAGGTGACCAGAAAAACTACAGCAGACGACTACCCCTGGCTAATAAAAAAAACCAAAAAACTTTAAGATGCTTCTTCAGGTTGGAGGTGGAGTCTTTGGACGCTGAAAGGAGGATGGTTGCTTGCAAGCAGAGGTTGCACTGCACAGTTATATTTGTTCTCCCTTCTCTTTCTTTAATGTGAAATGCTGTTTGAATTTCCAAGATAGAAACGCATTCTTGCCCTGGCTCTGTTGTTCCGGCTCCATCTCTACATCTAGCTCCCACTTCTCCTCTTCCGACTCCATTGTGACTGATCACGCAAACCGCGCATTTTTTCGTTTTCATATTGGGGCTTCTGGGAAATGCATGGAGTTGCCTTAATTTATTTAGAGAGTGAATAAACTCACGAAACAGAAAAGTATCGTCATGTAATCCATTGATTTCAACAATGTAACTGTATTCTAAATACCAACTATTTAAATTGTAACTGTAACGGAATACAGTTACTCATAATTTGTATTCTGAATACGTAACGCCGGTACATGTATTCCGTTACTCCCCAACACTGTATATAGGCTACTCAACCACGATCGCGCGTGCAGATAATAAATAATTAATTTCCACAAAGCGGTATATTTAGATGTGTATTAGCGAAATAATTGCTATGTAGTAAATGATAATATAATCTAGGGAGTTTAAACAAGATAATCTTGTCAAAAGTTTCATTCAGTGGCCGTGCTTGAGCATTCCTGATCATCAACCCAGTGAGTGCTCAGCAATATGAACGAACTTTTTTTCGAGACTAATGGTGAGCAAATACAACAGATAAACAATTAAATTCAGCGCTTTTATTTTCAACATGCACTCATTCATGTCTGTTTTATTTAATTCATGTAAAGTTACGTCTTTATTGGGGCAGGACATGACTGATTACGCTACGTGACTCCATGAGTTCGTCTCAATTTTTTAGAACCAAGCTGCATAAACTATATCAGGCATTTATGTCTCAAACATCATTTCTGCATGCCTGTTATGTTAAATAAAGTTGAATAATTAAAGCAAAGCAAGTAGAACATATACTTTACGTGTGCACAGAGTTGTTGTTGACTGATCTCCTCAGACGAGGGCTGCAACGGCGGAATTCTCAAAACGGCCACAAGATGGCGCCGTTTATCGGCAAATCCGATATTACAAAACCGATTCCCGATTATGGGAAAATACTTAAATATCGGGAAAAATATCGGTAAACCGATATATCGCTCGATCACTACTAGTGCATATTCATTCGTTACTAGTACTTATTCATTAGATTGTAGTTGCTATTAAATTGGTACTAGTACTTAATCATTAGATACTAGTACTTAATCATTAGATACTAGTACTTATTCATTAGTTACTAGTACTTATTCATTAGTTACTAGTACTTATTCATTAGTTACTAGTACTTATTATTAGATACTAGTACTTATTCATTAGATACTAGTACTTATTTCAATAGTGACTAGTAACTATTCTTTTGTTACTAGTAAGACATTTTTTTTTTGCCATTGACTTCTATGGGGATCTGTCATTTAGATATCAACTATTCAGTTCTGACTAGTAGGTATTCCAATTGTGACTAGTACATATATATTACATTTTAGTAGTTATTCATTAGGTACTAGTACTTATTTTTTAGATACTAGTACCTATTAATAAATACTTGTATTTATTCAATAAACACTAGTACTAAGTCATTAGATACTAGTACCTATTAAATAGATACCAGAACTTATTCATTAGCTTCTAATACATATTCAAAAGAATATCTAAAGAATAAGCAATAGTATCTAAAGAATAGGCACTAGTACTAAAGAACAAGCACTAGTCGCTAATGAATAAGTACTAGTACTTAATTGAATAGATACTAGTATCTAAAAAATAAGTACTAGTAGCATGAAAATAGAGACTAGTAGGTTAAAATGATTAAATGTTAAAACGGCTTGCCATATTGGCTCAGAGAGAGAGAGAGAGAGAGAAAATGTCCACTTTCAAACTACAATATCTGACTTTCTGTTGGTCTGAGCTAATGGCTGTAAATTAGAAATTTGTTCAGCTTGAGGAGAAGAATATACACGCTGAGTTTTGTAACTGTAGGTAAAACTAACTAAGTTATAACACACTTTATATGTCCTATTTTAGTCATGGAAATTAATTTCCTCGCCGCGGCCAAACCGTTCGAGATATCAAAAATCCGTCCTCAATTTAGCATCCTCAAAGTCTTGACTTCATGCACACCGAGTTTGGCGATGATTGAATGAATTGCCTAGGAGGAGTACTTTAAATTCCACAGCAAACGTTTTCCAAACAACACAAAATAGCCGACTTCCTGTTGGGCTGGCGTAAAACTTGACCGGGGGAAAGATGTTCGGCCCGATGAGATCTATATGTGTACTGAGTTTCATATTAATTGATGCAAGCGTGTTTGATATATGGACCAAATAGTCGGATCCCGTTCAAGGGGGCGCTGTTGAGCCCCCCTGCCACGCCCGGGTACCAGCTTCAGCCCGGCCCTGATGGCCGTGGGTTCTGACCTGTGTGCAAAATTGCAAGAGTTTTTGAGCACGTTAAGAGCCCCAAAAGCCCCTGAAACCTTGAAATCCATTAAAAGCAATACACAAATCCCTCACACACAGAGACGGAGAGAGAGAAATTTCTCAGAAAATCCACATTCAAACTAAAATATCTGACTTCCTCTTGGTCTGAGCTAATGACAGTTAATTAGAAAGTTGTCCAGTTTGATCTGAACAACATGCGTACCGAGTTTTATGAATGTAGGTAAAACTATAGACCTAACTCACTACTGAGTCCCTGCACCACGCCCGTTTCTGAAACTTTGCACATGTCTACTGTAGTACTGGCTAATAAATGTGATCTGTCTGTCGAGTTTCATGCAATTTTAAGCAATTTCAGGCATGCTAAGAGTCTCAAAAGCATCCAAAAAGAATATTAAAGTTTGCTGCGTTGCCATGGCAACAGTATCTAAGATATCAATAATCCTTTCACAGGTCTACATCTGGTGAGTGTCTACATTATACACATCAAGTTTGAAGCAAATCGGGTAAAAATAAGAGGGTGATTTCAAAGCATTTTGAAAGTGACACACTTCCTGCTGCCAGTTGGTGGCACTATAACTTTGACTCACAATAGTCACATCCATGTGATCGGCCTCTTACAGCGAACACACTGTTGAAGTTTCATCAAGATCAGTTAATGTATGCAGAAGTTATAACACACTTCCTGTTTCCATTATTCACCATAAATTCGTTTCCTCGCCACGGCCAAACCGTTCGAGATATCAAAAATCCCCTGGCAATTTTTCATCCTCAATGTCTTGACTTCATGCTGACCGAGTTTCGTGGCGATTGGTTGAATTCTCTAGGAGGAGTATATCGAATTCCAGGGGCATACGCTTCCAAACAAACCATAATAGCCGACTTCCTGTTGGGCTGGGGTAAAAAGTAAAAGTACAAAGGATATATGAACCGATGAGATCTATATGTGTACCGAGTTTCATATTATTACATGCAAGCGTGTTTGATTTATGGACCAAGTTTTCGGACCCCGTTCCAGGGGGCGCTGTCGAGCCCCCCTGCCACGCCCAGATACCAGCTTCAGCCCGGCCCTGATGGCCGCGGGTTCTGACCCGTGTGCAAAGTTTCAAGAGTTTTTGAGCACGTTAAGGGCCCCAAAATTGCCCAAATAGTCGTAAGAAAAATATAGAAAATGACTTTCCAAACAACCCATAATAACCGACTTCCTGTTGGGCTGACGTAAAACTTAGAGCGTGAAAGTTGTTCGGCCCGATGAGATCTATAAGTGTACCGAGTTTCAGATTATTACATGCAAGCGTGTTTGATATATGGACAAGTGTTCAAACACCATTCCAGGGGGCGCTGTCGAGCCCCCCTGCCACGCCCGGGTACCATCTTTCAAGAGTTTTCGAGCACGTTAAGACCCCCAAAAGTGCCCAAAAGGTAGTAAAATAATAATAATAATAATAATAATAATAATAAAGAATAATCCTTAGGAAAACAATAGGGCCTTCGCCTTTTCAAGGCTTGGGCCCTAATTTTAAAGTCAGAATTTCGTGATATAAACTATTTTGCAAATTATAAAGTCAGAATTTCGTGATATAAGCTAACAATTGTGATTTATAAAGTCAGAATTGTGTGATATAGCCTAATCTCACAATTGCGTGTTATAAAGTAAGAATTGCGAGATATAAACTCATAATTGCGTGTTACAAAGTCAGAATTGTAAGTAATGATTACATCCCGCCTTATGAAGTAAATGAGCGAATCACTGATTGGTAAAGTTATTGCGTTATGACTAGGGGTGGGGGAAAAAATCGATTCTTAGATGCATCGCGATGCGGACGTGGACGATTCTGAATCGATTCACAAATGTCAAAAATCGATTTTCAAAAAAAAAAAATTTTTTTTTTAGATATATATTTATAATAACGTAATATTGACGGAACGCAAAAGACGGAACTCTGAAGCGCGGAAGTGCAGTGCCCGGACCGTCTGTGGCGTGTGCACATAACAGAGACGCGAAGGCTGAGCGCGACATCCAAACACCCTCCTCGTTAAAAGCTGACGTGTGGAAATATTTTGGCTTCTATGAAGTTGAAGGGGGGAAGGAGCTGGACAAGAGCCACACTAGTTGTAAGCTTTGTAGAATAAAACTAAGATATTTCGGAAACACGACAAATATGTGAAGCCATATGACACGTTTCCACCCAGAGGAGGAAAAACACTCGGTTTTGTGCTGCCTTGTCGAAAAATGCTAACGTTACCCAAGCGCGAATCGATCACAGAGAATGTTGATTCATTCTCTATTGTTTCCATAATGGTGTAAATCTCACAATATTATGACATAGTTATTTCATTTAAATTAGGGTAAGTGTATGAGGAGCATATTTTGATATTTTAAATGAACTAGCAATTATCACATTTGATATAACAAGTAAAAATGACATTATTATATGAAATACAATTATAATAAAATTATTTTTTTCTTTTTATAATAAAAAGTTAAGTGTACAGTATACTGTACTGTTTTCATTTTTAAAACGGTGTGAAAAGTAAAAATTATCAAATATTCATCTTTGACCTGTCAAAGTTTCCTACAAGTCTCCACAGCAAGGATGCATAGATTTATGGGCGTGGTAAGCAGAAGGAAAATGAGTCTGCACATACGCATAACCAGTAAGTAGCACATCTCGATGGGTAGCATGAATCGTCAGAACACTGGTCGTTGTTATATTATTAATTTACTACAAGTATGCTGCTAGTTCAGGCACACATTTATTTTCCTGTTGGTTCTTTGCAATGTTAAAATATATTGTACGTTAATTCTTTATGGGTCATTACTTTGTACTTTTAAAGCAAAGTATTTATATTCACACACACACACAAAAAGATTCAGATAATCGATAATCGCTTTAGCATCGAATCGCAGCCCTCTGAATCGTAATCGAATCGAATCGTGAGGTGCCTAGAGATTCCCACCCCTAGTTATGACTGCTCAAATGGTACAGCTGAAAAATAAGCTTTTTTATCGCTATTTGAGCATAAGAAACAACATTTATGGGTCAGAATTGCATTTAATATAAAAGTCACAATAAAGTCAGAATTGCGAAATAACACTCAAAGTTGCGTTATCTCGCAATTGCGACTTTATATAAATTAAATTCTGAAAAAAAAATCTAAACATTGAGAAAATCTTCTTAAAGTTGTCCATTTATGTTCGTGATTGTACTGCATTCACTGACAAAAATAAATGTTTTATATGTTTACAGTATGAAATTTACAAAATATCTTCATGGAACATGATCTTTACTTAATATCCTAATGATTTTTGGCATAAAAGAAAAATCGATTATTTTGAGCCATACAATGTATTGTTGGCTATTGCCACAAATATGCCGTGCGACTTGTGACTGGTTTTGTGGTCCAGGGTCACCTATGGACTGGAAACAAGACAAAAATACTGAGTAGGAAAAGAATTTTTTGCATTGGGTCTGTTTATCAGCCGAGAGTCGAGACAACGCTGCTGTAAATCAAGCGGCATTAACACGCCTCTCCTCCTGTGAAACTTTATGATATTCCATCAAATTTAGTGATCAGTAGTTACAGTGTCCTTGTTCCCTGCAGAAAACGCTTGTCTCTACGTTTATAGGAAAGCTGTAACTTTAATGTGAATTAGGACCTAAGCAGTAAAGTGTAGTAAAACTACCTGGAATCATTGGCTTTACTGAGAGATCACAGGATCCTGAGTCGTTCATTAAAATCGTTTACATGCACTTTAGCACTTGGCTTTTAGTTGGACTAAAATAAATTTGTCTTTTGAAATGTAAACACATGAGTGTGACTGAAGTTGTACCAGTCATATTTTTGGGAAACCGCACTTACAGACCAACCTTGATAAAGTATTGTATATCGACTTCAGTCAGACTACAACTGGCCTGAGCGCATAATCCTTCAAATATTTAGTTACATATGATGTTATGTTTACCTGATAGATGTCAGAATTAAGCTAAAAAATACAGAAAAATTATTATAACTTTTAATATAATGATGGAACCCCTATGATGATGATCATCAAATTGTTCATTTTAATTTATATACTTAGTAACAAAAATTATAGATCAGATTTGGTATTAAATTAGCTAAATAAAGTTATTACACGGCTCTGTGGAATACTTGATTCTGATTGGTCAATAGCGGCATCCAGCGATATGTTATTTCCCGATAACAACCGCTGAAAACAGAAACACAGGCTCATCCGGGTCACTGAAGTCAGCAGCGCTATACGCCTGCTAGGAACGGTTATTCTTCGTGGAAGTTTTGCTTTTGGTGAGCTAATAAAATATTAAAACTCGGACGAATCAGTATTTTGTGTACATTATTTAATTATGCCATCCAGTATCGTGGACTCGCTCTCTCGTTTCATACAAACGCTGCTGCCATTTTACGACTATTGTTTTGTACACTATTGGATTATAGGATAACAATCATGTACGATTTTAAAACAGTTAATCTGAAATCAATATCTCTCATCCCTATAACCATTTATGTGGTGAAATGCTGTGTGAGTGGTCGACCGATGGTGGATTTTACCGATATTTAGGTTTGACCATACGTGCCGAAAACTATTAATCAACCGATATTTTTCAAATGGATACTGGATGAAAAAAACATAACACTCCCAAGTTAAACAGTTCTGAACTGAAATGTGCTAAATGAAATAAATATGAATATATTCAAATGAGAAGTTCTACAGAATTCTACTTCTTTTGCGTTTAAAGACCTGATAAAATATTTCAACTCAAGTCAATATGTCTAATTATTTACTTATGTGGCAAGTAGCCCTGTATTAAGCGGGATAATGTACATCCAGCCGGTTGTTATCTCAGAATAACCCCCTTCAGGCTGATGGAAGACAGTCCTGATCACCCTGTCAGGGTTTATTCTGAGATAACAACCGACTGGATGTACATCATCCCTTACTTAACTTCAACATTGCTCTCTACAGCTGCCATCTTGTATGAACATTTTTACCAAGTTTGTCACAAGGCATTCTGGGATTGCTTTGCTTTAGTCGATAAGTGTGGTGCTGCCTTATAATTTGGCTGAAACAAATGCACTCTCTGCAAGAAAGCGAGCCATTGTGTCCTTGAGCGAGACACTAAACACCTGGTTCAGAGTTCACGGTCCTGCTCTATGGCTACATGGTGTGATTATTGTTGAAGCAAATTCCACTGGTGTTGGTCAAGTGGTGATACATAAAGAAAAATTGTGTGAAGAAAAATGACACATCTCCCACAGAGCAGGGCAGCTTAACACGTGTCTGAGTCAACAAAGCAATCCTGGTGTGACTCCTAACATCTACAACACTGCCAAAGCAAAAGAAGTTTGTATGGAACAGAAGTATTTTATATGTATCCAAATAAAGGTCCAAGTCAACAATGAATAATAATTGAATGAATTTAGAATTCTTGGTTTGAATTAATATTAATATTAAGCTAATAAACAGTAAAGACCCGGGTTTACTTAGTTTTGCGCGTTTCGCTCCATCTCAAGCACAGTTGTAACTACGGATGAGCGCAGAAGGGCCAACACTATCTCATGACCAATTCATAAGTGAGTAAAATGTGGCTGATTCATACAAATTCGTACGACCTCACTCAAATGAATTTGTACGATTGGTCTAAACCCCAGTGACGGTTAGGTTTCGGGGCAGGGTCAGGGGTAGGTCATTCGTACGAATTCATACGAATTGGGCAACTCGTAAAATATGTATGAATTCGTACGATTTGTCTAAACCCCAGTGATGGGTAGGTTTAGGGGCGGGGTCAGGGGTAGGTCATTCGTACGAATTCATACGAATTGGGCAACTCGTAAAATATGTATGAATTTGTACGATTTGTCTAAACCCCAGTGATGGGTAGGTTTAGGGGCGGGGTCAGGGGTAGGTCATTCGTACGAATTCATACGAATTGGGCAACTCGTACTAATTTGTACGATTTTTGCTAAATCGTACATATTTTATGAGTGAGGTTGCATGAATTAGTATGAATTAGCCAACTCGTTAAATTTTCGTACGAATAGCCGTGAGATCGGGTTGGAAGGATGAGTTTGACACACATGCACAATACAATTGCTTTTCTATACTCTACTAGGGCTGTCACTTTCGTGAAAAAATCCTGTTCGATTTTTGAGACATATGTGTTCATTGAATCGATTGTAAAATCGATTTTTCCATGTCTAAAGACGTTTCCATTTTCAACACCAAATATTGGCAAATCCACGGACAACTAACAGGCATTAGGACGAACGTAAAGAGGGCGCTTGAGAGGCGCACAAGTCAGCAATATTTCTGATGATTTATTGGCGTGAAGTTTTGTGCACAATGACAAACAGGAGTGCAACATTCAAGGATTGAAATTAACACCCGCCAAATTCGGATAAAAATGAACTTTGGCGGGTAACGCTGTCATATCACGAGCCAATTTGGCGTTTTTCTATGTTTACTCACTTTGCTGGGGAAGTTCGTGTAAGCCAAATCTGCGTGGATTTAGCGCAGATACGCAACTCGTGAGTCCTAATAATATATTAAATACAGCGTACTGCGCAGAATCTGCGCATTTCTGGCTTGCTTGAACACACACGTCACTAAGCAACAAATAACGGCGCGCTTGTTCACTTGCACTGAAGTAATAGCGAATAAGCATTTGGTTAACAGAAAAGACATTGTTATTTTCAAACATCCTACATGTTCTGTGTACTGTATTGATCTGTCTACCTAAAACACATTTTTGGTTAAAAAAAAAAGGCAGTTAAAGTCGATTCCCTATTTCGTTTTCGAAACTTGGTGTGGTTGGTCCGATCGATTGTGCAATCGATTTTCGAACGTAAAGTGACAGCCCTATACTCTACCAGACTTAAGAGGGCAGCACTGAGTCGTGTCGTTTACAGGAGATTCACTCGGACGCATAGACGAAGAACAACAGCAGATCCGCCATCGCAAAGTTTAGAAAAAGAACCAAAACAAAAATGGAGAATGATTTGCTGTTTACTGTTCTTGAAACAGCATGATTTTTGTATCGCTCTTTTCGCACTTTTCTTTGAATGTGCATCACAACTGAGTATTGCCATCTAGTGGACTGTCTTAACGTTCACCTTGCGTATGCGCACAGCTCGCACATAAATTGTCACACGGAAAGTCACAGGAACGTTTGCGTTTTGCTACACACTGTCTTTCAGTCTAATGGGCCGTTTACACGACACTGTTTTCAACTAAAAACTGAAAACTTTTTATGCGTTTTTGCCGTTCATTTACACGACAGTGATGTTTTGGGAGCCTGAAAACGCAAACTTTTGAAAACAGTTGTCAAAGTGCAGGTTTTTGAAAACGATACCGTTATCGCCTCTGTGTGTAAACTACGAAAACACGAATTTGTGAAAACGGTGATGTCTTGCGCATGTGTATTATGTGTTAGGCACTTCTATAAGCGCGTAGTGTTTCTTTCCAAAGTAACAGCGCCAACCACTGGCCTGGCATGAATAGTACAGCATTTTTAGTCGTTTTCACTGATCCTGGATCATTTTGACAACATTGTCGTCTGTCCACGACAACGCAAAGGAAAAACGTTTCCGTTTTTAGTACAACATTCTTGTCTAAACATACCGTAAACTGCTAACTGCCCTTTATCTCGTCAATATGTCTGGAACATGGCGTGCAAGTTTGTCCATATATACACGCATAGACTTTAGTTTATCTCATCTCAGGCCATGCTTTTCAGTGAGATGCCGTTGAACAGATGGCCGTTCCTCCTAATGAACACTCGAATGAAGTCCTTCAATTCTTTATCCGTTTACCACATGGTTGCTTTCATTTCTATTGCTTTCATTTCTAGTACTGTTAAAGTAATGAACTGGACACTGTATTCAATTTAATTAAAAATCTGACTTGAGATGTATTGGATGCTATACTAGACGTGTTTATGTTGAAGATGCATAGTTTAATATACATTACATAAAGTTCTTTTTGCTGGAATAACCATGTGTTAATGACCATTTTGGTTAATTCAGTGAATTAAATGGTTTATACATTAAAGGGTTACTAACCCTAACCTAACCCTTCATCTAATTTTTTTAAATAAGGAACTTGATGGATGCAAATCAAATGCTAAGATAAATATGATTGATAAATCTAGCATCAATGCAAAAAGATACACTTCATGTAACACAAAATTATAAAACATTATAAAATGGATAGGTCTAACTGGATGAGCCACATTTAAAGCTGTTGTAAAAAAAAAACAATATAATGAGACGCGTTTAAAAGTGGTATACTGTATTATAATACTACACTCTAAAAAAGAGCAAAAAAGGGGTTTTTGCCATAGAAGAACCATTCCAGATATTTCATTGAACAGTTCTCAAGTCACATGTTTTCCTTGATGCAAATAACATTATGATAATATGTGTATATTATCATAATGTTATTTGCATCAAGGAAAAAAAAACAACAACAACAAAGGGTCCAAATGAAGAGCCAGAGAAGAACCATTTTGGCTTCCCCAAAGAACATGGACAGGTTTCATGAAAATAACATGAAGCATCAATGACAGTTTTTGCGAGTGTGTAGTATAATACATCACAGTAAACCAACGCATAAAAATGGATGTACAAGATCAACAAATGTAATATTTTCTGTTGTAAGCATAAGAAACTCGCTAAAACTCTCACACAGGCTCGGGCCTGTAGCCGTTCTTGATGTTGACATATTTGAATATTATTAACAGTATTGCGAAATCTATACCAGTTTACTCATTTTTACCATTGCACGATGATTTTGTGTATATGCGTCACCTCCACAACTAGTTCCTGTTAGAGCTTGACGCTAACAATGGCGATTTCATGGGCTTGATTCCCAGGGATGAAAATGTGTAGCTTGAATACACTGTAATGTGCTTTTGATAAGAATATCTGCCAAATTAATGAATGCAAATGTAATGCATGTAGGTGCACATGTTTGCAATATGTGACATCTGTGTCTCTCACCTGAACATGTAACGTTTGTTTTTCATGTGACAGAGTGTGTGTGTGTGTTTGAAGACGTGCCTCTCTGAAACACTGCCATAACTGAGAGTGATTTTATGAGTGTGCCAGAACACCCCGCCAACTCACGGTTTCCCAGCGGGACTGGCGGCCGTTCCAGCACGCTCCATCTGGGGAGAGTGTGTGTGTGTGTGTGCATGTTTTTCTATCCCGGTGGGGACTTAAACCTAAATGCACACAGACTCATGGGGAATTTGGAAACAAGCTTATAAATCATACAGAATGTGTTTTTTTTTTTTGGAAAATGTAAAAATGCAGAAAGTTGTGTGTGATGGGTAGGTTTAGGGGTCGGGTTAGTGTGTGTGTGTGATGGGTAGGTTTAGGGGTTGGGTTAGTGTGTGTGTGTGGTGGGTAGGTTTAGGGGTTGGGTTAGTGTGTGTGTGGTGGGTAGGTTTAGGGGTCGGGTTTGTGTGTGTGTGTGTGTGTGTGGTGGGTAGGTTTAGGGGTTGGGTTAGTGTGTGTGTGTGTGTGGTGGGTAGGTTTAGGGGTTGGGTTAGTGTGTGTGTGTGTGTGTGTGTGTGGTGGGTAGGTTTAGGGGTGGGGTTAGTGTGTGTGTGATGGGTAGGTTTAGGGGTCGGGTTAGTGTGTTTGTGTGTGTGTGATGGGTAGGTTTAGGGGTCGGGTTAGTGTGTTTGTGTGTGTGTGATGGGTAGGTTTAGGGGTCGGGTTTGTGTGTGTGTGTGTGTGGTGGGTAGGTTTAGGGGTCGGGTTAGTGTGTGTGTGTGTGTGATGGGTAGGTTTAGGGGTCGGGTTAGTGTGTTTGTGTGTGTGTGATGGGTAGGTTTAGGGGTCGGGTTTGTGTGTGTGTGTGTGTGATGGGTAGGTTTAGGGGTCGGGTTAGTGTGTGTGTGTGTGTGGTGGGTAGGTTTAGGGGTCGGGTTTTTTGTTTTTGTGTGTGTGTGATGGGTAGGTTTAGGGGTCGGGTTTGTGTGTGTGTGTGTGTGATGGGTAGGTTTAGGGGTCGGGTTAGTGTGTTTGTGTGTGTGTGATGGGTAGGTTTAGGGGTCGGGTTAGTGTGTTTGTGTGTGTGTGATGGGTAGGTTTAGGGGTCGGGTTTGTGTGTGTGTGTGTGGTGGGTAGGTTTAGGGGTTGGGTTAGTGTGTGTGTGTGTGTGTGTGTGTGTGTGTGGTGGGTAGGTTTAGGGGTGGGGTTAGTGTGTGTGTGATGGGTAGGTTTAGGGGTCGGGTTAGTGTGTTTGTGTGTGTGTGATGGGTAGGTTTAGGGGTCGGGTTAGTGTGTGTGTGTGATGGGTTGGTTTAGGGGTCGGGTTAGTGTGTGTGTGGTGGGTAGGTTTAGGGGTCGGGTTAGTGTGTGCGTGATGGGTAGGTTTAGGGGTCGGGTTAGTGTGTGTGTGTGGTGGGTAGGTTTAGGGGTCGGGTTAGTGTGTGCGTGATGGGTAGGTTTAGGGGTCGGGTTAGTGTGTTTGTGTGTGTGATGGGTAGGTTTAGGGGTCGGGTTAGTGTGTATGTGTGTGTGTGTATTGGGTGGGTTTAGGGGTCGGGTTAGTGTGTGTGTGATGGGCATGTTTAGGGGTCGGGTTAGTGTGTGATGGGTAGATTTAGGGGTCGGATTAGTGTGTGTGTGTGTGATGGGTGGGTTTAGGGGTCGGGTTAGTGTGTGTGTGTGTGTGTGTGTGTGTGTGTGTGTGTGTGTGTGTGTGTGTGTGTGTGATGGGTAGGTTTAGGGGTCGGGTTAGTCTGTGTGTGTGTGTGTGTGTGTGTGTGTGTGTGATGGGCATATTTAGGGGTCGGGTTAGTGTGTGATGGGTAGATTTAGGGGTCGGATTAGTGTGTGTGTGTGTGATGGGTAGATTTAGGGGTTGGATGAGTGTGTGTGTGTGTGTGTGAGATGGGTGGGTTTAGGGGTCGGGTTAGTGTGTTTGTGTGTGTGTGTGTGTGTGTGTGATGGTCAGGTTTAGGGGTCGGGTTAGTGTGTGTGTGTGTGTGTGATGGGTAGGTTTAGGGCTTGGGTTAGTGTGTGTGTGTGAGTTATGGGTAGGTTTAGGGCTTGTGTTAGTGTGTGTGTGTGTGTGTGTGTGTGTTGGGTAGGTTTAGGAGTCGGGTTAGTGTGTGTGTGTGTGTGTGTGTGTTTGTGTGTTGGGTAGGTTTAGGGGTCCGGTTAGTGTGTGTGTGTGTAGGGTAGGTTTAGGAGTCGGGTTAGTGTGTGTGTGTGTGTGTGTGTGTGTTGGGTAGGTTTAGGGGTCCGGTTAGTGTGTGTGTGTGTAGGGTAGGTTTAGGAGTCGGGTTAGTGTGTGTGTGTGTGTGTGTTGGGTAGGTTTAGGGGTCCGGTTAGTGTAGGGGGACAGAACATAGTACAGTATAAAAACCATTACGTCTATGGAGAGTCCCCACAAAGATAGAGAACCTGTGTGTGTAATGGTCATACGGTATGCTGTGATCTTGCAATCCACAGGCCCCAATCAAGGCTGCAATGCTGACAAAATATAAAAACTAAGTGACAATAATTAATAATTCAATCACCATTTGGGTGACAGACAAGAAAACCTAAAAATTCAAGAGTGATTTAGGTTTTATCAAATTCGTTAATTCAATCGTTTGAGACACATCTTTGTAGTGTGTGTACATTGAATGCAATAACGGACTGTGCATTGTCCTATTCACAAATGAATGACTCTTTCTCTTCATGCACGACTGTTCACTTTGAATCAGTGTAACAACTGACTCACTCACTGAATCACGACATTGAAATTAACCATTATGTGTCCTTGAGGTTCGACAGACTTCAAGTTTAATAACCGACATGTTGTTGATATGACTGAGTAAGGATACAAATTCATAACAGAGCTTTGTTGTTTCTATATAAATACAATATTAAATATGAAAATATTATAGTTCAGGATGTTATGTAGCTTATTTTGGCCCAATTTTAAGGTTGAATTGACTGTAAAGAAGAACTTTGTTTGGAAGTGGAAGTTTAAGTTGGGTGACGCAAAAAAATATTAATTTATTAACTAAAAACAGGGCTGTTAGTCAAGTTATTTACATAATATGCCAATTAATCATAATTCAAGTAATAACATCTATCAATATTGCAATGAAATCCTCCTTTTGAAGATTATATTAAAGTATTACTGGAGCAAATACTAAGTTGAAGAGACAAAATGTGGCTTTATAAGTAAATCTATTGTTTGTTATAATTGATGATTGGTCTATCTTTTATCTACAGTCCACAGCTATCCATGTTGCCTGATTTGAACGGACTTTTTGTTGTATTAAAGGCAACTTATCATGTCCCTTTTTCTGTGTAAAATAAGTATCTGATGTCCCCTGAGTGTGTATGTGAAGTTTTAGTTCAAAATACCCCACAGATCATTTTTATAGCATGTTAAAATTGCCACTTTTCGAGGGTGAGCAAAAACGTGCCGTTGTGTGTGTGTCCCTTTAAATGCAAATAAGCTTTCAAGAAGAGGGCGGAGCTTCAAGAGCTCATGTAGAGGGCTGCATTGGGATTGGGTCCCGCGGGACCCAACGCAAATCTCGCGGGAGCGGGCGGTTTGAACTTTGCTGCGGGCGGGAATGGGCGGCTAAAAAAAAACAACTGCGGGATCGTGAGGTAGCCTAGCGAGTCGACATGATGGAGAGATGTCAATAAATGATGTGGAAAAGAACCTCAAACAGGTATTTACAGCACAAAACCTAAGCAAGGCTGACATTTGGACTAGCCTACTATTCATCTTCCTGATCAGTGCGTCAGAATACATGCAGGCCAGGGAAACGAAACAAACAACCCCATGAATCTCTTTAATAATAGCAATACAAATACGTGTTTTTTCCTGCGGGACGGGAGAAGACACAAAATCAATGCTTCTCTATTATTGTGCGGGAATAAATTCTCAAAGTTTTGCGGGTGCGGGCGGGAGTGGACATACATATTGCGGGAGCGGGTGGGAGTGTAACACATATGTTGCGGGAGCGGGCGGTAATGGTCAGAAATTTGGCGGGCGCGGGCGGCAGCGGGATGAAGAAAACAGTCCCGCGCAGGGCTCTAAGCTCATGCTCCGACATACCGGCAAAAACAAAACAGGACGATCGCATTCAAGTGTGCGACTTCAAAAGGGCGTTTATGTGCAATTTTAACTAGGAAACTTGTATACGATAATTCTGTTAGCATGCATCAGTCAAAACGGGCAGTGCTAGCTTTAGCAACATTAGCCATACGAGTGTCAACAAGCTCTTTCAGAAAGGCAGTTTGGAAGGATTCACAACATGTGATACTTTGTCTGGATCTGAAGCTTGCGCAGAAAGCGTTGGTATTGACTCATCTTTCAGAATCACATTTTTTTTTAATGCAACGTTGAAAAGACCCTCGTTTATGAAGCATTCTGGCGCAAAAATGATTTGCGCAAACGTATAACACTAGGGATTTTCTTCGGGACATTTCCTTTCGAAAATTAAATTTAACCACTATGTCCTCAGCAACTCAGATGGCGGAAGTTGGCAACTTGTACAACTTTTGATTTATGGTAATTATAAAAAAAATGCGTGAGTGGATTTTTACCAGTATAGGCTGGTTGTTCTCACACACTGCGGACACACATCGGTGTTCAAACATGAATTCTGCATAATAGGTCGCCTTTAAATTGCTGGGCTATGTATATACACATGCTAAGTTAAAAACTTTAAGTTAAAAAAAGTTAAAAACTAACTTTAGCCGGATAATAGCTTTATTCTAGAGCTGCTGTAAAGCCAAAACAATCTCTGTTACTATAATTTCCTATTATCACTGTAAAGCTGCTTTGAAATTATCTATATTGTTAAAAGCGCTATATAAACACACTTACCTTCTAAATGCTTCATTTTTAGGAGCCAGTGTTTGTCTGACTGATAGAATTAAAAGAATAATTTTTTTATTTGTCACATTTGATGTCTTTCTCTTTTTTTTTTTGGCTCATAATGCAGCGCTGTTATCATTCACAGTATCGTGATGATTTTATGAGAGCAGTTTTATAAGGGGCTTTATGAAAAGCCTGTGCATGTGTGTATGGGGCTTTGCTCTCTCATCTGTAAATGATTCACACCAGCTTTGTAAAGATGCTGTGTCTCAAAATAACTTGATTTTGGTCTGTGATGCCAAATATACCGACTGCTTTTGCTGAAATCTTGCCCTGTCACACTCGATTAAGAAAGAAAAATGGGCGTGACAAACTAAACGCCCGCCTCTGACTTTTCTCTCTCATTTATTCTCATTTGTCACAGACTGCTGAAAATAACTGCAGTATTAAGTCAAAATGATCAATTGTAATAAACGGAATTGGGTTTGTCCTATGTGCAGCTTCTCTCGTCCCTCTTTATTTGTTCCCTGCTCTTTGCCTTTGATAATACATAAAATCTACCTAAAATCTTACCAAAGACTATAGAATAACACAAGATTCGTATGGTTTTGAATGGGGAAAAGTGCAACGCTCAATATAGCGGATTAAGTCCCGCCTTCTAAATAAGAGCCAATCGCTGATCGGTAAAGACATCGCGTCACTATGCGCATTAGCTTGATCCAGCCGGAAAATTTTCGTTTTCTGTCATGATTCGAGCGTTTGGAAAAGTTTAGAAACAACATTTATGAGACCGTTGTTGTCAGATTTCATTGGGGATTTCAAATATGAGATTTAATCGTAAGCTTGGCGAACATTTTTGGAGAATTTTATGTTTCCCCATTCAAAGAGATATGAGCTGCACTTGCGTTTCAAAGATGGCCGCCGAGTGAAACGACTCGTCTTAAAGGGACTTTGGTAATATTCTTACGCCACACGATATAGTTCCTGATAAGGTTCTCAACTGACAATTTTTGGTAACTGAAATGTTTTTGAATTTGTTGCAACTCCTAGTAACATCTCAGAACATGATTTTTTTGCTTTTAAAAAAATGAAACCTTAACAAAATTTTTAGTGTTGGTTATTAACCAAACTGGAACATATATATAGTACCTAAATGAACTGTTTCTTGTCATAACTTTTAGTGTATTTTGGTAGGACTGGAACTCTGTATTGATCAGTCAGAACTAAGGGTGTGCGATATTGACAAAAATGTATATCTCTATTATATTTTCTGGGATTTTCTCAATAACGATTAGTAGATGATATTTTGCTGAGTGTGTTTATTGTGTTGGTACTTTGGCAGGTTTAGGTATAATAGCAACAGCTCCCGAGATCTGCCCACAAAGTTACTTGCGTTTCGTATGGAATTACATTTGTTTCTAAACTGAATGTAACTTTATAAACTGAACGTAACTTTTTCAGAAACTATCAAAATATGCCATTACAAAAGAAGAAAAAACACAATGAAAAAAAATAAATAAACTCAGTCGCACAAATTTAACAGGCTCTTCAAATATGCTTCATTCTTTGTTAATGTTTTTCAAAGATTTGTTTTCGCAAATCGTGGATTCTGAATGAATTGCCACAGATTTTGCTTACGCTTCGCAGTTTTTCGTTTGCTGTTTTGGGACAAACCTCTCGTGGGGGTGGGCTTAACAGTGATCTACTCTGATTGGATAGTGAGCTTTTGATGGACAGGTGCTCTCTGACCTGGAAGTACAGACGTCACTCAGTGGCGCGCATATTGGACATATATTGGAAAGCTTTCGCGGATCGTTAAAATGTGGCCCTAAATCACGCAGTGAAAGCGTGCACTCTAAATGCACACCCACACTAGTCTAATCTACAAGACTACATCAGGTAGAGTATGCATGCACTCTCTAAAACAACAATTACGATATATATCGCACACCCCTAGTCAGCACCCAGAATCAGGACTATCTGTTATATAAATTAGGTTTATACCAATAGCTCCTTGTTAAAGTTTAGGCCTGAGTTATTTAAGCCCCTTTCACACAGCACTTTGAACCCGTCAAATTGCCGGCAAATTGCCAGAGTGCCTTCTGTGTGAACGCAAACACGACCCGGGATCGATCCCGGGTTGGGGACCTAGTAACATTGCCGTGTTCAGACCCGGAACGCGCGCTGTGTGAACAAAAGCCAGAACCAATGCCGTAAGGGGTGTGTCATAGTGATGACGCATGTGCCATCGCGCGACTCTGTTGCTCTTAGAAGAAAGTTTGTGTTCGTCATCAACAAAGAAAGAACGAAAAAATGTCTGCAAACTAGAATGAAGCAGAGGAGCTCCTCACAATCCGCGCTGAAGCTGCGATCGTTCGCCAGCTCTGTGGAAAGGTGCGCGCTTGCACATGTTTTCGACGCGTACGTTACACGTCTCATCCTGACGTCACACGGCTTTCCGGGACATTAATGGGTTGTGTGTGAACGCACTCACAGAGCCCGGTAAATCACTGGCAGTGTGAATGAACCGAAATCAAACAATCCCGGGACAAATGCCGGGTCACATTATCTGTGTATTTTCCGGAATCTCTGTGTGAAAGGGGCTTTAGAGGTTTTTATCTACTATTTGAGTTCTCCTGTCACATTTGCTGTTTGTTTTTTCACGTCAGGACATCTTAGATGACTAGTTCTGCTCCTTAGCCTTATATTACCCTGAACACTCATACTGCCTCTCCACAGACACTTTTGACTTGACATGAAAGGCTGCTGAAACACGTTGTTCTGCTTTGCTGCGTGAGAAAGCTTGTAGAAAAAAATGCTACATCCCCCTCATCCTGCTCTCCATGTGATATTCCCGGGATCCACACCAGCAGTCTTGCTTTCCTCCCAACCCCTCTGTGAACACTCAACCAAGCCAGCTGACATGTTTCATGGAAATAAGGCCTAGTGTAAAAGAGGTTCAGCTAATAGATGCTAAGCCACACCTTCAAACCTCTGCATTTACTGTAATGTCTGTGTCATTGTGGATAAATAGTGCCTGTTCTGAGAAGTTGTCTGGAAAACGTATGTTCTTAGAGGCTGTGTTGTGCTTGGGATTGGGTACCGTTCACATTTTGACCGGTACCGGTACCTGAAATTCTATGCCTTTTTTCTGTAATTTTGTTTTACCTCAATAACTGTAAAGATACTCCAGTCATTTGTATAAGTGTTATTGACATTATGCCAGAGCTGCCTGGGTTGCTGTCTGCCATTGTCTGTGATGCTTGAATATTAATAAAAACAACTCTTTTAGTAATAATAAAAAATAAATTCTGTGAAATGTTTTGTTTTCCACAGATTCTGTTGTGAATTTTCTAGTAATCAAATGAAGACAAAACATTAACAACATGCGACAGAGCTTTATTCTGTTACAATTACAACATAGAAGAAAAAGTGTGATTATTCCTTAAAAAATATATTTTTTTATAATAATTAGTGTTAGTATTATTATTAAATTGAGATATCTAAATTCTACTGTACAACAGTAATACATTATCAAGTTAAACCGAACTTTTATTTTGGCGGGTTGTGGCGAAGCCTTTGAGTTTCCATGTTACCGATAGTTTTTAGTGTTAATGATAGTTTTTCTTAAATTAAACTGTAAAATGCCGATGAACTTCAGTGACTCTCAGAGCGTCTCTGGAAATGAAGTTCATGCATTCATGTTCTCATATGATGAGACTGCAGAGGCTGAAAAACACAGCGAGTTTTGTGTGCGTGTGTTTGTGTGTGTGTGTGTTATGAAACTGCGCGTCTGCAACACTCATTCACCCAGAGACACGCAAAACATGCAGGATTCGTATTTAAATAGTCTTACACTCATACCCAGAAGCGTTCTCTCAGGCACTGAAATGTGGCACCGATTGATTTAATGTAAATCCGTACTCGGTAGTACCGACGTAATTCGGTCGGTGCCATTAAAAGTACAGCGTTTAATACCCAACCCAAATACCCCAAGTTTTGCTCTCGGTAAGAGAACTAAGAAAAGTTTTTTTAAAGGGGTTTGAATCTTAGAGTGTGCATGAGATTTGTAGAACCACAGAATCAATCATAAGGGGACATTCATTTCCAATCCCTTTCATCAGACACACGTACAGTGATGTGAATAAGTTAGGACACCCATGCTAAAGTTGCCTAAAAAGAGGAATAAAAAAATCATCTTTTGGAAATTGATCTTAATGCCTTAATTGGAAAAATGAGGAAAAATCCAACCTTTAAGGACACCAATTTTCTTGGTGTATGAATAATGTATCATAAATAAATAAATGTTCTTCCTTAAAACACAGGGTGCATAAGTCAGGACACCCCTATGTTAAATTCCCATAGAGGCAGGTAGATTTTTATTTTTAAAGGCCAGTTATTTCATGGATCCAGGATAATATGCATCCTGATAAAGTTCCCTTGGCCTTTGGAATTAAAATAGACCCACATCATCACACACCCTTCACCATACCTAGAGATTGGCATGGGGTACTTTCCATAAGATCATCTCTCAATGCAAATCAAACCAGCTATTAGGCTAACTGAAATAAAACCATGCCAATCTCTAGGTATGGTGAAGGGAATGTGATGATGTGGGGATATTTTAATTCCAAAGACCAAACGAACTTTATCAGGATGCATATTATCCTGGATCCATGAAATAACTGGCCTTTAAAAATAAAAATCTGCCTGCATTTTAAGGAAGAACATTTATTTATTTATGATACATTATTCATTCACAAAGAAAATTGGTGTCCTTAAAGGTTGGATTTTTCCTCATTTTTCTAATTAAGGCATTAAGATCAATTTCCAAAAGATGATTTTTTATTCCTCTTTTTAGGCAACTTTAGCATGGGTGTCCTAACTTATTCACATCACTGTATGATGGATGGATGGATGGATGGATGGATAGATAGATAGTCTTCACATTATATACATAAATATATTATATATTTATATAAATATTGTGGTAAATGGTAAAATCGTGTGTTCGTGTGATGGTCAAAATGCTAATCTATATGCTAAGAGGTGTGTTTCAGCCTTGACACAATGACTTGGTAACTCTGTGAATTGGTTTCTAAAATGACCTGGAATTGGAATCAAGTGTGTAAATGAACTGATTTCTGCCTATGACCCGAAACGCTGAGATGGTCTCTAGCATTCCCTCGATCCTACAAGTGGTTCGGAAAATGAGTGGTTGGATGAACTGATTTGCTGGAATGAATCTGACTTGAGTCAACTAACTTTCCAGAATAGTGCATTTGATTGTTGACTCATCTGGGTTATGAAGCTACCCAACACAATGTGACAAGCTGAATCACCCCACGTAGCAATTGTTGTATGGGCCAGATCTGGACTACATACATGAGCCATAAATGGCCCAAATCTCAGCCATATAATAACCCATAAACAGCCCTGAACTGGGCTAGACAACAATTGCTATGTGGGACTGGTCGCTGGGACAAAGTTTGTGTTGTTTTTCAAATGTCGATGCTTTGATTGCAGTAGAAACCTCTGTCCTTATAGGTTTAGTTCACCCAAAAATGTCCATTACCGGAAGCCAGTGAATATATAGTTTATAAAGATGTAACTATGGATATTTTTCTTACAAAAACGCATCGCTTTGCTTGAGCCGTGTGTATTACTTTTTTTATGATGGATGAATGCACTTTTTTGGGCTTCAAAATCTAGGGTACCATTCACTCCCATTATAAAGCTTGGAAGAGCCAGGATATATATTTTTTAATATAATTCTGATTGGATAAAAGAAGGTAGTCATATACACCTAGGATGGCTTGAGGCTGAGTAAATCATGGGATAATTTTCATTTTTGGGTGAACTATCCCTTTAAGCACAGAGTCCAGATGTGCAGCATCTGTGTTTTGATTTCTCACTTGCCTCAAGGGACATCGACTAGAAATCTGTTCATCCTCGAAAAGAAATGTTGTACTAACATACCATAACAATTACTGAAAAGATCACACAAGACACACAGTGTGAGTCCATGCTAGGACTGTTCGTCACAGTAGAACGTCACAACCTGTAGACACAAAGAGGAACTTGATAAAGGCCTCGATATACTACAAGCAACATCGAAGAACGAACTAATGTGATGTCAGTTCGAAACAGCTTGACAAAGCAAACTTTCAGGAAAAGTTTGCTCCCGCTGGTAAACGCCTTCGAAATACCATTGGTCCGTGGCGATTACATAATGGGTGGGTGTGTCTCTTAGGCTACGCCTTTTTTCACGTGGAAATCGTCTCCAATTAATTTCTTCTGTTCAGTCTGTTGAGGTTAGGTGTACGCGAGTTAATAACATGAACACACTGGAGTAGAAAGTGAAGTTGTACTTTTGATGAAATGAGACATTGACACTGTTTGTCATGTTTAATACGGTAAACTGTTTGATTTTAAGCAATCTATTGTAAAAAGTGCTATATAAATAAGCATGACATGACTTTAGTGCCGAGTGCCGAATTGCAGAGCTCGTGCAAACAAATCCACATTCCTATGAACAGATGCCTTTCTTATGCTTCCTAAATGCTTGTTGTTTTCTCATTTTTGTTGTGTTTATTTTGTTATTGAGATGAAAGCGCACAGCACATGTACATATTTATCTAGCCGTCGCTCTTTGCCGTGAGTATATCAGGGCCTTAAGTAGTACTATGTGATTTATATCATGTCTAATTAGATTCAATTTGAAACTCAGTAATTGAAAACAAGCTAATTATTCAATTCTACATTTTATCCAACCCAAGGAAAGCCAAAACATTTCTACCAGGTTCTTTGGCCCTTTTAATCCACACAAGCTGAACCGAAAGCACTGGAGCCACTTTTACAAGCAGCGTAGCTTTATGTTTCTCTGCAACTTCTCTGTCAGCAGTCGTGGCCGTCTAGCTCTTGTAAAGATTGCAGGAAAACCTCCTAATTTTGCTCATCCCCCATTGAAGGCCCAGCTAGGGAAGATGTTAAACAGACTCTGGCGTGGCCCGTGGATGAACAGCATCTGTCTATAGGCAGCGTAACTCAAGTTTAAGGCAGCTCATGTTCAGAGTCGGCTATGTGAGCTGGTCGACCTTTAGTTGATCTCAAGACAATGGGTTGGAGAAAAGATAGAGGCGGGGTGTGTTTGTGAAGGAACACAACCTAGCATCCTACGAACAAAGTTTTAATATCCTTGTTCTGTGCTTAGCCTAGAAAGGATCTTTAACTTTCCTTGCTTGCTCTTTACAAAATAAAACAGCCCATTGATGAGAGTGTGAACTAAACCAGGTCAGCCAAAGGGTAATATATGGAAGTCTTAAAAGCATAGTAGCAAAACAGCCTGTGTAATTTACGTTTATGGATTTGGCAGATGTTTTATCCGAAGCGCATTATCACGCATTCCCTGTGAATCAAACCAATGGTCCTGTTGTTGCTAGAACCATACTCTACTGTTCGAGCTGCGGGAACACTGTGAGAATCAGAGAGTGTGTGTGGAAATCGATCATGTAAAACCAAGCAATGGTTGTTTCTGTCGCAAGAGGCCAAAAGGTTTGCTATTGCCCTGTTGTACTGTAGATGCAGTTACTACACACAATTATTCAGCCACAAAGCCATTTCTTAACTGACAGACATTCAGAAAGTCATATATTCCCATGCAATCATTTTCTATTTTATTATAACATTTCAAAACATGTGCAAAGATGGAAGCATGCAGGTTACACACTTTTTTTGGGTCATGCACCAGTTTGAGCAACGGCCTTTGAGATGAATGGGAATGCGAACGGATTTCTCTCCAGGTATTACAGACCTAGCAAGAAACCTTGACTAACTTATTATAAGTGAAGTGTAGGAGGACAAACTAAAGCAGGACGTTACAGTTCTTTGTCGTACTGGGACTCTGATTTATGTGGATACATCAACACAGCCTCTCTCAAACTGATGAACGAGCCAAACTTGGGCCAAAGACAACGAGCGAGGCATTTGTGAAGGAAAAGGACTTCAAAAGATAAAGGGTTGATAAGGAAGAGGAGGAGAAGGGAGGCGAGAGGGGAGGACAGGAATGGGAGATGGAGAGAAAGAGACAAAGGAATGATGAAGAGAGAAGAAAAACTGAGCAATGGAGTTGTGGAGGAAAAAGACACATGGATGAAGTTGGAAGAGGAAACATAAAGACATTGAGGAGTAAATCAACCTTGAAGATGGAAGTGGTGTGGAGTAGATTTATGCAGTGCCGCTTCATGTATCATACATTATCCATACAGCAGTCTCTGTGGAGATGCTTTCAGTTAATAGTGGCTGGAGTTGTGTCTGTGTATGTGTTTGTACACTCAGGTTAATCTTGTGAAAGCGGAAAAAGGAAATATAGAAGAGTTTTCTTTGTGTATGGTACATTTTTATACTGCCAAAATAAAATTTTAATCCGTATTTTTGAATTGTTTAAATTATGAACTATTAGCCCAAGGCTTTAAACGATAATTCCGGTATTTAACACTTTGAGTCTGTTTTCTAGTTGGTTTTGGATGAACTAGAGTGGTGGACACAGAAATTTTGACAATGGGTCCTGTCTCGACTTTTTGACTCTTTTAGAATCGCCTCTGACCGCTTCAGAGTGGCTGTCTATGCATGCACAAACATGTCCGTAAAACAACCCTTAACGTTCGTTTTCAAAACTGTGCAACTCACCGAGTGGTTAGTGGTGTTCGTTGATGATTTAAAAACAAGTAGCGTAGCGAAATACCGTTTCTATCGTGTTTTATTTGCCATTTTGTAAAATCGCATGATTTCTGTTGGAGGACTCATTGCTCGTTGATATTACTGCACTACCGCCATCAAGTGGTCGGGAGTGTGCTTACGCTTCAGACTCAAATATCGCGTGGAAGTTTATACGCGGTTGTGAGGTATCTGAAAAAATAGTTCCACTATAGCAAATAACACAGATTGAAATCATACATTGTGCCGATATATTTGTTTTTAATCATCAACGAACACCACTAACCACTCAGTGAGTTGCACAGTTTTGAAAACGAACGTTAAGGGTTGTTTTAAGGACATGTTTGTACATGCCGGTAGACAGCCACTCTGAAGCGGTCAAAGGCGATTCTAAAATAGTCAAAAAGTCGAGACAGGACCCATCGTCAAAATTTCTGTGTCCACCACTCTAGTTCATCCAAAACAAACTAGAAAACAGACTCAAAGTGTTAAATACCGGAATTATCCTTTTAAGGGATGTCTGGAATCACGTTGACACTTTTGGATGTATCCCAGTTCAGATCTTGATTGCTGGAGTGCGATTTTGGACCAATGAGATTTTGTAAAACACAGAAAGTAGAAGAAACCAATACATCAACAAAACCCTGGTGCTTATTGAGACTAATTAGGACTTTTAACCTGGACGTTTAAGATTTAATGGATGAGATGTAGTGGTTAGGACACAATGTTTGACAGATTTTGACAAGAAAATGTGCTTAATTGACATGAAATTCTCATGACCCAGACATGATTTGTGAGATTCAACCACTCAGTCTAGCTTGATCCAGTTTAGTTACATACGCACGGCAGCCTAAACCGTCTGGTTACCTGTTTTCTCACACTTATTGGCTTGCAAAGCTGAAAAAGACCACCCAGTTTTTGACTTAGATGTGGCGAGGGCAAATGTGTGGGCCATGGGTTTGAAGCCCTCTTAAAACACACTTGCACACTTTAACAGCCTCCAGAGTGGCGTCAGTGTATGTAGTCAAAGTCTTGAGTTACACACATAAATCTACTACTCTGCACTTTTCTCACACACATTTGCATTATGCGGTCAATTTATTGGAAGAGAAATAAGTATGCAATCCGGACATTACACTTCTACTGTCTATTTTTCAGTTAAATGAGAGGCAAAGTAGACTATATAAAAAGGTATTGGCGTATGCCGTGTGGTTGATGTCCAGTGTTGCTAGCGGAATCATGTTTCCTCAAAGTTGGGTTGGATTTTCTCCTCAGGGTAAAGGTTTAGAGACCCATCTATCACTGTTTTCAATGTTCGTAGAGTTAGTTTGTGGAGTAAATATATAGGCTATAATCTGCATGATATTGAAGAAAAATGCGATATGCAATAACTCATTAAATAATGCTATATTCAAAGTGTGTAATATAAACTTAAATTGTCTTTCAAATAGATTAAAAATTATATAACCTACATTCTTGTTTTGACAAGAAAACATCCCTACAACTTCTGAAAGTAAACATCAGTGTTTTACTATCGCACAATAAGTGTTATTTTAACATCAGTGTAAACACGGGGTTCAGGGTTTCAGGAAGAAAAACAGAACGTGAATAACGTGAACGTGAATTAATGTTTTTTAACAACAGAACGTGAATAATCAAATGTAAAAATAAAACACTGCTTAGTTTTCACTGTATGAATTTCTCTGTCTTTTGTTCATAACCACAGTTATTGCAAGATTTGCGATATTTCGATATATTGTGCTGCCCTAATCTGTGTGTCTACAGCGTTTTTTTTTTTAAATGGCGGGTGCTGGTGTTTCGCGTGCGTTCGGCCAATCCGCGTACACTAACGTCACAGATAGGTCCTATAATGCTGGGTTAGGACCGACTCTGAAGTAGGAGTAATTTAGTTCCTCCAGAAGAGTTCCTAGAACTAAAATCGTTCCTAGTTCCTGGCCAAAAAGCGAGTACTTCCACCATTAGTTGTAGGAACTATGAAAAAGTTCCTCCGGTGCGAAAGCCCCTAGTATTTCTGAGGGGCTTCCACACAGTTCCTGTATCTCTACTCCAGAGACTCTCTGAACATGACATTAATGAGAAACCAATGGATTGAGCAACAGCGGCCTGAAACAAACCAGATCCGTTAAAATTCCCCGTGCTTTTTCCAAACTAGTCATGTGAAATCCTGTTTGGGTGGAATAAGTGGGAGCTCTTTCAGTATTGAACACGCTGACTCAAGCCCGGCTGAGTTCAAACAGATGGCAGCTCTTAACAATGGATCAGAGAGACTCAGATCTCTGTGTTCGTGGAGCCCCGACTGAGATGAACCCACACCACCTACACTCACTAGATCAAGCCCGTGAGAAACACGCCTGACACTCTTCATCTCGGGCCGCCAGAGCTGGGGTTCTTCAGGATGAGCATGAGGCTTTTCAACAAAGTATTGCTGTAGTTACTGTTACTTTTACCCAAGTATGACAATCTTATCCTCACACAACCAAAACCTTGGTAGTTTTCACCTTGTTTTTAAGGATTGCTAACAGTGATTTGGTTATATGTATTAAAGCTGGAGTATTCAGTTACATTTCGAAGACGTACACAGTCTCTAAGTCTCATTTGGGCGATTCCACAGTTTCTGTCCACAAGGTGTGTGATGAACAATATATATTGAATAATACCCAGTTGTTGTCATTTTTTTATTTTTAGTTCACCATTTTGTTAAAGATAAATGTAAGAAATAATAAAGTTACTTTTATCCCACTAAGCCTTGGCATTATCGTGTAATGAGACTTTATTTTATTTTCGTCCCCAGAAATTGCGGATGTCAGGGTGGGACATTCAGTGCATCTGGATTTTTCCTAAGTCATTTCTTTCATTTCCTTTAATAAAATCCTGAATTTTGTCGCATAACATTTATTTTGGTGCGTCTTCTACAAAATACTACTACTAACACTGAAAGTATAATTCCCTTAATCTACCACGATGCAATGGAAACATTTACTAACGTTCGTTACACTTTCTGTCCAAGCAGTTACGCACGTTAAAATATGATTCTAAAGGAAGCGGAGATATAAATTTTCCATGTAATTCTATCAGTAGCATAACGATAAAAACATCTTGTGTGGGTTAAATTCTCATATGCGTTGCTACATGATAAACTGTTAATAAATCGGGACGAAACAGGGGCCGAGATTTTCTGTCAAAAAATCATAACGCTCGAACATTTTATTCTGACGCTGAATTTCCATCTCCTAATGTCTCAACGGTTCTCATGTCAGAAATAAGATTGTCTAGGTCACGGTCGCTCAGCGCAGGAGGAAGAGTTAAAAGGATTTCACGGATTTCGACGAATGTGGGTAAGTTTGTGGATTCTGTCCAAAAGTTTACGAACGTTAAAATGTTACGAACGTGGTAAACTTTTGTTAAGTAAACATTAAATAGGATCATTGTGGTGAGAAAGGATAAAAGAGTGAGCAAGTCGGATGATTGCGAGTGGTTTCGGATCGAAAGCTTCGTTCTCCGTGAAAGATCATGCATGAATGGTGGTTTTATACATTTTGACAGATTCTGCACATCTTGTTCGTAAATTAGACGTAAATTTTCAGTCTGTCCAACTTCCAACGTTGTTTTCGGCGTATTTTTGACTCAATAAGCTGTTCATGAAATTCAACATCATCATTGACATTTTTCTGTTTTTGTTTTTTTTTATAATTTTTTTTTCTGTCCAATGTTCATAAGAATATAGCTTAGGCTGACGAAGTTAACACGTTAATAGTGCGTTAACACAATCTGTACGATCTTTAAATTTGATAGTATGATAACAGGTTATTTTAATGTGTTATGAACTTGTTCTATTCTTTGCCAGTTTTCATGAAATGGTATTATTTTGTGTTACAGAGGCAATCTTGCAGGATTGTGTAATTTTTTCCGTCCACGTTACACACGTTATAACTTAGCACACTTGTAGGAGTTCCTTTGTCTTCTACATTTGGCAAATAAATTTGAAAAATATACCTGTGGTATTTGTTAGTTATTTTGCTGGCTTTCAGTTAATGAACATACCAGACTCAAAATGCACCTTTAAGTTTATAGAACAGATAATATTAGATGGCCACCCTGCCACAATGGATGTCCTATTAACAGTTTTGTGAACCATACACAACGCATGACTCATAACTATACCAAATTAGGAACAAAGCAAAACATGAACTGGGATTCAACCAGAATTTTATTAAACTGAATTAGATTAAGTACACTTTCTGCTTGAACTTACACTGTTTTTCCGTCCATGTTACATACGTTAAATTTGACATCAACTCAACTTTGATCAAGGTTTACTAGTTTACCATTGCCAGATTTATCCTGCCTTTCACACCGCTGTACCCCAGGATTTCTCAGGATTTTAACCTGAGGACAATGGCTTTCTCCATGAAGATTGATTTAGCAGGCTGTTGTCCTTGCAGTTAGACCTAAACTGTGGAATCGCCCATTTACTATTCAACAATATTATTGATCTGCCATTATATGAGAACTGAGCTGGGCGATGACTTCACTGTTTTCTCCAGAGCGGCTATATATGTAGGCTTTATATAAATGAACTAGCCTAAATTAATAACTTTTTTACAACAAAAATGAATCATCACTGAACTTACTTAAGCTGGACTGTGACGCTATTTTCTTTAGGAAACAAACTTTGTTGCATTATTTTCCTGTTATCTCTGTAAAGCTGCTTTTGAAGCGATCTGTATTGTAAAAAGCGCTATATAAATAAAGTGGACTTGACTTGACTAACGCCTTATGTTGACTTGATATTAACATCTGTTTCAAGCAATCCAATCACTCAAAACACCCCGGATAACAGTGAAGGCTGTCTACATACCTGTCAATCCACTGCGCTTAAACAAATGTTTTAAACTTTACCCGTTATACGCTGCTCAATAAATAACTATCAAACCAAAAACAAACACTTCAACTTCTGAAGTTTGCCAACATGCAATGCAACACAGATCATGTGAAGAATGTCTAAAGTTAATACAGCTGCTCGACTAAGAAAAGCAATGGCTCATGCTTGAAAAGCAACGTTTTATATAGTCCTATTTCTGTATTTCTATTCAACATGCATAGACACACGCAGTAAATTAACAAAATCACATTGAAATCCAATCAGAAGTAATCACAGGTGTTGTAATGTTACAGGTGAAACTGCTTCTCAGTTGTGATTGGATCACATGAGGATGAATGTTAATACCAGGGGTCAACTGGACCATAGAGACTTTATGTAAATATTTGCATTGCTGTAAACTTCCCCTACTCTGATCAAGATGCATTATGCAATAATATCCAGTTAAACTACCAAAATGTGAAATTTTGATAATGCAGCAAAAACCAAGTATGCAGGAATTAGGTTTATTTCTTTGGTTAAGAGCAGTATTTGTTTTTTCTCTTATTATAATGTTGTTTTATTAATGTTGGCAACATATAGACAACAGAAACTGTCAAACTGTACAATGCCAGACCAAATGCACAGATTCAAGATTTTGAGACATGCCAGATATTTTGTACCACCAAATGTGTCTCAGTAGGAGACACTTTTATATCAGTGTTGTTGAATGCATATTATAGTACCTGTACTTTTAAACATCTTTAATGAATATCAGTGTCAAATGTGTAGTAGTGAGTCCAGTCGTGAGGAAGAGTGTGTCTCGTTATAAGAGCCTGAAATAGGCTTTATGGGTCTGAGTAACTCTCTGGAATATTTCTCCGTATCAGCACCGTTGCACAGGCCCTGTGGGGGAAGAAACCGGGTTTTCTCTCGGTTGTGCCAATGGGAAGCATCATGGGAAAGGAGTGGAGATTGGATTGTAGGGACTGAGATGGGCTGACGCAGCCGTGGGCGGCTCTTTGTGTGTGTGTGTGTGTGTGTGTGTGTGAGTCTGGGAACACAAGCTAAATTTTGGTGGAAACACTCAATTTTTAAACTGTCTTGATGAATAATTTTAAGAGGTGAGAGAGGCATAAAGAAAAACTATTTTTATTTCTTCACATTAGAATCTTTTCTGTGTATTTGATATGCTTTGGTATAACAGTGTCAATAAGAGAAAAAACTGAGTAACATCAATTACTAAATAAGCACAGCATGGGTAAAATATTGCGGGATACACTACCAGTCAAAGGTTTGGGGTTGGTAATATTTTTAATGGTTTTAAAAGAAGTTGACTCACCAAGTCTGCATTTATTTGATTAAAAAAAACACAAAAAAACAGTAATATTGTGAAATATTATTTTAATGTAAAACAGCTGTTTTCTATGTGAATATATAGTAAAGTGTAATTTATTCCTGTGATCAAAGCTGAATTTTCAGCATCATTACTCCAGTCTTCAGTGTCACATGATCCTTCAGAAATCAGTATAATATGATGATTTGATGCTCAAGAAACATTTATTATTATTATCAATGTTGAAAATGTTGAAAAGATTCTTTGATCAACAGCATTTATTTGAAATAGAATCTTTTGTAACATTATAAATGTCTTTACAGTCACTTTTGATCAATATAATTCTTCCTCAAGAAACATTTATTATTATTTTTACTGTTGAAAACAGTTATTTACAGTTTTATTTCAGGATTCTTTGATGATTAGAAAGTTCAAAAGAACAGCATTTATCTGAAATAGAAGCTTTTGTCACATTAAACACTATCGTTCAAAAGTATGGGGTCAGTAAGAATTTTTATTTTATTTTTTTGGGGCAGAAATAAATAAAAGAAATCAATACTTTTTTTATCAAGGATGAAATAAATTGATCAAAAGTGACATCTATACTGTAACTTTCTATTCATCGAAGAATCCTGATTTTTTTTTTTATGTTTTTAACATAAATGTTTCTTGAGCATCAAATCATCATATTATAATGATTTCTGAAGGATCATGTGACACTGAAGACTGGAGTAATGATGCTGAAAATTCAGCTTTGATCACAGGAATAAATTACACTTTACTATATATTCACATAGAAAACATTTTTTGTATTTTTAATCCAATAAATGCAGCCTTGGTGAGCAGAAGAGGCTTCTTTTAAAAACATTAAAAATAATGTAATCGGTCCATCAGCTGTGCATAGCAGGACATTAAACATCAGCTTTCCAACTGGCTGTGATTTTGCACTTCACACAGCATTTCTACTGAGGATAGAAACATAATTTGGTGCTGGAAAGTTAAACTCTAATGGTTTTCCAAACACCATTTTGAATTACATTTATGAAAATCCGGACATCCATGATGAAAGGAATAACATCTCTGAAACGTGTGTATCTAACATCCCCAAGGAAAAATAATTCCCTTCGAATATGTCTTTAGAGATAGATTGTGCGAATGGTGTAGACGGCTCCATTGATAATAATGGGATCTTTTCAGTTTTGTGTCCCTCGCTCAGCGTAGACGGGATGGTAGCTGGTTGAGAAGAGTGGATTTTAATAAAGTGAGAGTGGGATGAAAGAACAACATGAGGTGTTTGGAGAGAAAACAGTGTGTAGCGGGAGTCCAATCCTCTCTGTGCCAAATGGCAGGGATCTGGCGTGAATGGCGGCTCCTGTGAGGTGATGTATGTAGTTCAGGCTTCGGGAGCTGAGAGGGAACTGACTCGGGTTTAGTTGGCTGAAACGGTAATAATTCTGGCCAATGGCTGCTGCGTTTCAGCATTTAAGACTGCACTTAAAAGGATAGATCATCCAAAAAAATGAAAATGCTGTTATCTATTCGTCATCTTGTCAAAACGTGTATGTCTTGTTCTTCCTTGGAACATAAGAGGAGTTATTTACCAGAACATCCATGCTTTTTTTCACACAACAGGGAAAAGGACGGGAAGTAAAAAGTAAAAGTAGGCCATACAAACTCATACAATATTTCCAAAGTCTTATGATAGAGTATGACTGTTTTTCATCAGTGATGAGAACAAACAGATAACACATCTTTCTGTTGAGTCGTCTATGCAAGCTGTGTAAAAAAAAAAATTCTGATCAAAGAATGATCGTCAAAAAAGCTTAGAAAGGTTGAATCGTTCTTACAAAGTATTCCCTGAATCTATCAAAGCGGTTATGAAATTAACGTCAACTTACTGACACTACTTATATTTGCATGCACTTAAGGCGCTCTGAGACATCATGTAAACATCAATGTCGTTTTCCGTACACCATTTTGTGAGAAAGCAGTGAAAAACATCTGGGTTTCTGATGGAGAATGTGGCTTAAGTGATCATGCAAATGCATAAACGGTGTTTTTGATAAGTGGGCATGTTCGTGGGATAACTGAAGTAACCGAAAGCTGTGGAGATTGGTGCTGATAGTCACATTTTTATGGGGGTTAAGAATACACTGCATTTAAACAAATCTAACAAGCGGTTTTCAGGTGTGAATGTAAATAATAGTCACTGAGTGGATAATTAACAAAAGAGTTGTTTTTCTTTTACATAATAAATTTAATACAGTTAGGGATGCACCGATATGAAAATTTTGGCCAATACCGATAACCGATAATTCTTTATATTTGAAAACTGATAACTGATATATTGACTGATAAATCCAAATCCAAATTTTTATATAGGCTGATTTTTGAGAGCCTGATTACATAAAGTCTCACCATTAAAATCCATGTGCCAAACACACAATTATAATGATGTTCTCATTATAATTTTATGTAGCCGTTATCCTTTTCGAATTGATTCCAATCATATTTCAAGCAATTCAAAACCATCATGATGAACAGTGTGCATCTGAAGGAAATAATCCATTATTTATCGGCTTTAATATATCGGCCAATTTTTCTTATCGGGCTTAACGATAACATTAAAAATGAACGCATATCGTCCGATATCGATATGGTGACCGATATATTGTGCATCCCTATACAGTAGCATTGATTTTTCTTATTATGCAAATATTCCTAAATGTTCCGAAAAGTTATTCACATAAAATGTTGACTTCTGATATAGCTTTCAAATCTCATTCACACTTAGTCATTTAAACCAATCTCAATGTCATTTTTGGATGAACTGTCCCTGTGTTTGTGTCTGTGAAAGAAAGAGAAAAAAATCAACCAGGATTAACTTCATCTTCTATTCTGTTGATGAATTTTCCAAATTTGGAGCACCTTAGTCACCATGGTAACAAGGCGTGACTCAGCATGCCATACACACACACAGCATTTCCATTTAGATGTTCTCATACTTTCCACTTTTTTCCAGTCTATTACCCTCTTTCAATACTCATTGTAACTAGGGCTGGGCGATGTCTACCAATTAGGTATCAGACGATGTCTACAGTGAAACATCGCGATGGACGATGACATCGGGAGGGGGGAGGGGGGGTAACATTCTCATTTTCCACTAGATATTTTCCTCTATATCTCATCAGCAATTTCGATTTCGGCAAACTCTGCAGCAGCTGAGCACTAAGGAGCGAATGTACAGTGACGTGACATAACTGCCAGATTCAAACTGTGCTTTCGCTCTATGGCTGGCGCTGAGCCAAAGTCGGACGCGCTTCAGTGCTTGTCATAGGCTATATCACAACTGTTCAGTGTTTTTAACCACATAATGTTTATTTTAGGTTTCAGATATTTAAATACATATAATTTATAGCAAAACAATACATTTATAGTTTGTAAAATACACAATGGTGTCTATGGAAGCAGCAATAACCATGGGATCGCGATGCCGGCTAAACATCGTGATGTCTGTCAGCCATCACGATGGACTATGATATCGTCCATCGGGCCAACCCTAATTGTAACACATGTAAAACACATGTAAAAAAAGATTGTTTTCCATAAAATAAAGTAAATTTTTCATATTCTTAAATAAATATGAAATAAGCAACATGTTAAATTCATTTAAACATATATATATATATATATATATGCATTGGCGGAGAACGAAAATATACAAATGAACTTGCTAATTTTTTTCTGAAACATGAAAATTTCTTGTTTACAGAACTGTCGTGAAAACATATTATTAAAGTACTCGTAACATCAGCACAGCCTCTTGCTATGGCTGAGTCACGGATATACTATGCTTCATTTTAAAAATAGTTTCAGATGGAAATGCCACTTCAGTTGTGGAATGATCCAAATAGACTCAAGTACACACACAATCCCAGTCCACAAATCCTGTGCTCTTCTTGAAAGCTATCATTGTTTGCGAGAGGCTAGATTTGCTGCCATGGCTCTCCCGTTATTTACCGTTCCCATAAATGTCCTCAGTAGAGCTTGAAATTCAGGCAACCATCCATTAGCCTGCTTGTCTGAGTTTCGAGCCCCTATCAGTGAGCGATCCATGTGCAAACAGACCTTTAGAAATGATGGATACTCTTGAGGTTGAGGTACACCCCTAGGGTGACCATGCAGGTATGAACACACATGCTCCTACATGCCTTTATCAGACTGACAGCTGTTTGTTAATATGATTTCATTTCTTTCACACTCGGTTTATACGAGTTTAGCTGGTGGCTGTTTGGTCTCCCTCCTTCCCTCGCTTTTCAATGCCTTTATCAAGCTCAAACCATCCCTGGTTGTTTAAGGCTATGTCTACATTAATCCGGATACATTTGAAAACGCCGTTTTCGTTTAAAAACGCTCTCCGTCCACACTAGCGTTTTCTGACGTTTCAGTGTGGATGAGAAACTTTTGGAAAATGCCTGAAAACGTTAAAGGTGCAGTGTGTGATTTTTAGCGGCATCTAGTGGTGAGGTTACGAATTGCAACCAACAAAAGTTACGGTGGCCGACAGGAAAATATGTCATCGTCTGAGAAAGCAGAGAGTAGCCAGTTCAGCAATGAGGTTTCTTTACAAGGATAAATTAAGAAATTATGTTTACTTAATTATTCAGCAAAACTATATGTTATTGCAAATATTATTGTTACTTGTTCATCATTTTGTCAGTGTTTTATTCGCTGAACTAAGCTTGTTTCCTTGCACGAAGAGCAACATAGTAACGAAACGCGTTTGTCCGTTTAGGGCCACTGTAGAAACATGTCGGCGCATTTCAATGTAAGGGGAGCCGCGGTGTATGTAGATAGAAACTGCTCATTCTAAGGAAATACAAATATAACGGTACAATAACGGTATGTAACAGTAAATATACTTAGAAGAAGTAAAACTTACTTAAAACTAAGAAAACTTATTTTTTAAGGTAGTGACGAAACGCTGTAGCGCTGTGTGTTCGCTGTCGGCTACAGTAGAAACATGACGACACAATATGTCGACCTCCATAAAAGGGAGTGCCCGCGACTCGCGCGACTCGCGCGACTTTTTCCCACCTGCATGCGTGGCGCAAAGGCACACAACAGCAGAGTGGAGCTTGGCAGTGGCAACATGAGTTCTCCTTCACCAGAACGAATAGGGAGTCTCCCAACGGATTGAAGCGCGTCAGAGTGAAGACCGTGCACCGCGCGAGCCACAACAGAACGCGGTATCTGCGCCACTGATCGCTGCAGCAACGAGCACTTTGATCACTTGATAAAAAAAATTCAGCGCTAGATCGCCTCTTATTTAACAAATGAACAAAATGAATGCTCTGAGTTAACTGGAGATGTTTTTATTTATTTGTATTGGTACATTCGTGCCGCGAGATGTTTTAAAAGTGGTGGTTTTTTTTTTTTTTGATCTGACGTAGTTGGTTCCTCAACTACATCAGATTCAGATTCATATTATTTTATTTAATGCCATGTCAGCATTCAAATCTATTTTCATGGCAAAAATTCAATTATAAAAATACGAATATCATATAAATACAATAAAACAAAACAAATATAAACAAGAAGTCATTTTATACAATATATATTTTTAAATGAACATATGATAAAAAATCCAAAACCTTTTCAGGCATAATCTCATTAAATATGTCCTTTAATGAAGTAACTTCATAAAAGAGCATTCTGCTCAACTACATCAGACGTTCATAATAATAACAGAAAAAAACTTGCCATAGTTTTGTCCTTTTATCAGTAGCCAGTTTTGGTGTAAGAAGTTGTACATTTTGTTGACAATTAGTAAATGTAGTGGGTGTATTAAGAGGCTACAATTTCCAAATATGCCTAAGTGTAACTTGATCCCCTCCCATTAGGCTGATCTGATGTGTGTTGGTCTGCCTGACCCCTCTTTGTTTGGAATAATTTAATGTTACTCTGCCTTATTTGGGAAAGCTGGCCTACAGTAGCCTTAAGACATCTCATTTTCTAAATACAATTAAATAAACACATTTCTACAAATGGTGCAAACTCTGCTAGATTATAGATAAAAGATTCCCATTCCCCTGCCATTCTGTGATCGGCAGTGATCGGCAATCGGCAGATCATGATTTTGGTGATCGGTAATCGGTGATCGGCCCCAAAAATGCTGATCGGAGCATCTCTAAATATTACACATTGCACCTTTAAATTCACCTTGCAAGCGCATGTGTAAAACCTCACAAAAGCTCACTGAGATGATACAGATAAAAAAATAAATAGTAAAGTTATTTTGCAATTCTTCTGGCAGGATCATTTTATTTAGCAAATTATCTCAGCGTTCACTGATGCGTCCAGGTCGCTCTCACTCACCATTATATGTTTGGTCTAAAACTCGACTGCTCTCATGTTTTGCCGCAGAACAGCAAATGTGAGTACATTTTCTGTCATCTTTGCAGGACTGTGATATGAGGAGACATAGTTTAGCAACTGTGTGAAAGTAATAGCACATAACAGGCACAATACAAGTAAACATGAATATCTATTGGTACAATATGCGTCACATGTCATCGTTTTCAAATACCTCCATTTTAACCCCGTTTTCAAATGAATCCACATTGGAGAACATTTTCAAAAGGCTTGTTTTCATAAATAAAAACGCCATCTCAGTGTGGAACGAAGGCCAAAACGGAGAGAAAAATATGCGTTTTCAAACGAAAACGTATTAGTGTGGACAAGGTCTAAAGCAGGGGTGTCAAACTCCGTTCCTGGAGGGCAGCTGTCATGCAGAGTTTAGCTCCAACCCTAATTAAACACAGCTGGACCAGCTGATCAAGGTCTTCAGGATTACTGGACGCCTTCAGGCAGGTGTGTTGGAACTGGTTGGAGCCAAACTCCTCAGGACAATGGCCCTCCAGGAGTGAGTTTAACATGGTATTTAAAGTTTAGTTACTTAAAAAAAGAAAGAAAATTGTGTCTGCATTTACTCACCCTCATGTTCTGACAAACTTCGATGACTTTCTTTTTTCCATGAAACACAACAGGGACATTTGATAGAATGTTTACAGAGCTATTTTCCATACAATGAACCATCCATGAATGTTTGCAAATATTGGTAGTTGACACTGGCGGTCAGTATTTTCGTTGTGTATTGTACATTATTTCATCACTGAATGAATGTTTTAATTAAACAGTTATATTGCAGAGTGATGCATTTCACTATTTGCAAAAAGTCTGGTTCAATTTTTAGATTTTTCTGATCAAAGACATGAATTGCCATACAAGCACCATCAAGCAACAAAATAATTATTTATTAGAAATCTTCCCCACCACTATAACTCTTGAATCTTATTTATTCTTTTGCATATTAAAACTTTAAACATGAGAACCAGTTGTGTTGGGCATCATTGAAGTCAAACCTGCCATTACCTATCCTGATGCACCATGTTTCAAAATGTTTGTAATATTTACCATATACACTTGCTATTTAAAGAGATTTCAACACGGAGACTTGTGTTGACTCACTGAGGTTTAGTTGGATTGATTCCCATCTTGTTGGCTCAATGAAAGCAAACAATTAAGGTTAAAAAGTCTAATTTGTTTTGGTTAAAGCTACGTGTCAGTTCTGTTTACATTAGACTAGAAATCTTGGACAAGAAATAATTGTAACCCTCTTTGATTTTGAGTTTTGTGGCTAACCACCAAGCCACTGTACAAACACTGGCTGCCACTGCACACACACAGACACACCACTTCCTCTGTCCTTATCGTTTTTTGCCTCTTTTTCACTTTATCATACTCTTCTCTAAGTATACACCCTCTCTCTCTCTTTTTTCTCCTTTGCAAACACCCACAGAGAGTCAGAAGCATGTGCAACTGATCCCCCGCTCTCTTTTCCAGTGCTTATTTCGTCCTCTTCCCACATGAGTCCTGGAATCACTTCAGTTTGACTCACTTTGGTGCTGGTCAAAGTAGGACTGCTGTCTGGCCAACCCCCTCCAATTTACATGCTCACCCACTCACCAAATCTCACACACACTCATCCAACTTGGTCCCTGAGGGTCCCTCCACTTCCCGCTCTACACGTCCCTCCAGCGCTGTGAAACGGGAGCGCCATCCCAGTTGTCTACAAACCAATAGGAATGTTTGGCTACCAATTCTTCTAATGTTTTCAAGATGGCTTTGACTCTTATAAGGAAATTCCCCCAGTTTAGTAGCCATTTGAAATTCCTGCTCCTTTTTTACAGCGAGGAAGTGTTTTCTGAGTCACGGGGCGAGAGCCAGTTGTGCGCCCCAGTCTGTCTGAGGCTTGGGAGTTTGAAGGAGCGATTGCCGTGTCAGTACGTGAGGATTGTATACGGTGTTGAGGCTCTTATGAGAGTCTGAGGTTCTGCTTTCTTGAACTCCACATCTAACATCTGTTTTCTATAAAAGATAAAGAACAGAGGACTCAAGTGACCCTTACAGGATGTTTTTACTTGGTAAGTCAAAGTGAGACTCTTTCCTCACTGCCGACATACTTTTTCTGATAACTGTGACTGTAGTGTGTGGTTTACATGTGGTGGTTACTGAACCAGGGCAGCTTTTTCTTTAGGACCCTTACTTCTCACTAGGCACTTCCATGTATTACCGGAGGGATGGTTAAGTGATTTATATACAATTTCCTCTCTAATTTTTGGTTATTCCATAATTTGGAGTTGTTTGGATCATTATAGGTGACACAGTGTCTCTGTTTGATGTCAGTCAGCATGCTGTCCTGAATTATTGTGTTAACCACTTCTAGACTCTTTTAGACTCTACAGAGGAATAAGCAGTAATTCAAGTTTGAAAAATGTGTCTCTTTCAACGATTCAACGATTGCATAGTTAATATGAGCAATCCAAGCAGCGAGTCCAAACTTACGATGTCATGTCTAAGTGTTACTTACTGGGTTTAACACAGGCCTGCGATCAGTTATTGCCCTCGAAGGCTTCGCTCCACCAATTGAAGATAAACTGCTCAACTTTCATCAGATCAGTGTAAAACAGCAAGTTGCCAACACCCCAGACCGGCTCAACCCACAGAGCGTCTGGTTTGGATGAGGCCATGCTGTTCTCACTCGTCTCTCCAGTTCTTGCTATTCCCATGACAACGGCACCATTAAATGCCTCCCACTGAGCCGACTGGGAGCCGACTGGGATCTGAATGAATCTTCCCGCCTCCGTTAACGGGTGGCAATGCCATGGCATCCGCTGTGGCGGACAGTGTTTACACACAGGTTGTGCCAGGACCCTGTCGGCTACGACATGCCTGTGGGGTGTATGTGTGGATCCCAAGGATTTGTGGATGTGTGTATTTATGTGTGCATTAATCTAGACAGCCCAACCATGCTTTTTTTTTTTTTTTTTAAATGATATAATAGGATTAATCTCCATTGCTGTAAGGGATCGGCACAGATTAGGATGCACATGATCTGATTTTTCTTAAGCACCAGACTGGCATTACCTAAGATGTAAACATTATTAGGTCAGGGAAAACAGAACATTACGAGCCTGGCTTAGCTGAGGAGAGCCCTGGTTTTCCCTTTAATGACCTGCTAAATAAACACTCTCATGCCCTAGATCCACTCTAGTGCCCACTTTGGTTGGTTGGCAGCCCCCCCTGGTCACTTGTTTACACCTCTACCCATCATCTCGGTCCTGTCTTTCATCTGCCCTATGTCTTGGTACAGCCCACGGTTGTCTAGTTGGAAACCGTGGAGGGCAGAAATAAGAGTGGGTGGCTGTCCAAAGTTTGTAATTACAATACTCCTCCTCCTAGTACCCAAGAAGGCCACTTCCATTTCCCTCCACCTACAGCTTCCTGGGCGCTTATCTGTCACGGGATGAACTGCATATTTGAAAGTTGTTACATTAGTGTTTTTGTCTTTTCTCCTTGTGATCACAGTTTCTTGCCTCTGACATCAGAGTGGTCGTGTTTTGCTCTGTCACATGGATGGCATGCACTCAGAGGGAGGTGTCTGGTAACATCAGACTTGCACTGTCCCATGTGTTTTGTTTGGAGCCTTGCCTGTTCAATTTTGGGTTTGGCTGTATGAGTAAATTATTAGCTCATAAACTTGGTGTATATGTGAGATCAAACACTCATGAATGTTTAAGTAAGCCTGCAAATATTTGTAGTTGACATTGGCGGCCAATATTTCCGTTGTGTATTGTACATTATTTCATCACTGAATGAATGTTATAATGAAACAATTATATTGCAGAGTGATGCATTTCACTATTTGCAAAAAGTCTGGTCCAATTTTTAGATTATTTTGATCAAAGACATGAATTGCCATCCATTCAGGGTGTTTTCCTGCCTTAGGGTCATGGGGATGCTGGAGCCTATCAGCATCTCAGGCCAATGTAGGTTTAAGAAAAACCCAGCATTTTGTTCTTCGTGTACATGTATGCACTCAATATAGCAGCCTGTTCATACCAACGGTCAGTGAGGGGTTTGTGGGTGTCCTGTGTGAGCCTTTGAGTAATTTAATCGGTACTCCCAGCCTTGCCAATCCTGTGTCAAACTAAAATTTACTTGAAGAGAAATGTAATTTTACACAATGACCAGTAGGACGTGTGTCTGCCATTCACACTCAAGCATGTGTCTGATACTTTGGATGAATTTATAGGAGTAAAGACCATCAAACTGGGAGTTCAATTAAAATCATGGTTAATCGGTGTGTCTTTTTCTATCTTTATCTGTTATGAATAATAGTCCATCAAGCAGTTACAGGGGCATTGTTCTGACTAATCAATTACTCATATTTGTCTAGCTAAGTACAGGCAAATGCAATGGTTGATATACTTCTAGCAGCTATTTATGAATAGAGACAAACAGGTTCACAGTGAGAGCTCAGAAAGTACCCACTACATTTGTAGTCACCATAAAATGTTCTTGTGTAATTATGCTGATGTCTAAGGCCAAGACGTTAGGATTTATGATGTCAGTCTGAAGATGTAGAGTCAAAGGTTAAAATGCTGATTTACTAAGGCTGTAAATTTTGTATAAAGTGTTAGCTTGTTTAGGTCAGGCTTGCAAGCACATCATCATGCTAATATTCTCACCATATCAGTGGTTGAGAATGTGTTTTTGCACATTCTTTTGGACCCACAGACAAAAAAAAAGAAACATGGAGACTTTCTGGAGGGTGTCAAAATGATTCTGTAATCCTGAGGTCGAAATGCAGCTGTAGGATGGTGGAAAATAACAGCAGGACAGAAGAAGGTACCACAGTGGAGAAGGCTGATGATTGAAACGAAGAGAAAAAGAGCAGGGTTCAGGGCAAGACTAAGGGCATGAGAGTGAATGACAAAAAAAAAAAAGGTAATGGAGAAAAATTGGGATGGGAATTCAAAGGAGAGTGAAAAAGAAAGGAGAGAAAGAGCATGTGCATTCATCTGTGAGATGAGGTATCTGTCGAGTGATGGCTTGACGTATCCCAGCTCGGACTTTGATGTCTCAGGGCTAAACTAGATTATGAATGTGTGTATGCTGGATGGGTGGTGTCCACTCTTGGTTGTGGAAAATGAATGAATCTGCCAGGTATTAACAGCTAATCTCTGAGCTAAACATATGCTTCCAGGGCACAGGAAAGTTAGTGTGATATTTGTTGCATAGAAAGTTACTCAATAACTAGTCTCAGCTTCAGACACACACACCATTTGTGGCATATTACAGACATTTAAGAGATATTTGTTGCACTCAGATATATTCTTTACTTGTTAGAAAGTGCTTCAACTTTCTAACAAGTAAAGAAGATATCTTTGAGTGCTATTTCAGATTTATGTGCCATTAAAACGAAAGTAAAAAAGTGAACAGTTGTTGGTTAATGAATATATTGGACTGATGGTGCTTTCCTGTCTAAGTTGGTGGTTCTTGGCCAGAATACACACCAGTCTTTCCTTACCCTGGTTTTGGAGCCACACCAACGGTACATCTTGGTTGTCTCACTTACCTGACACATCCGTTTTAGGTCTTGAAGTCTCTGCTGGTGGTGAGCTCATGAGTTGAATCAAGTGTGTTTGATTAGGAAGAGTTTGAAAATGTGCAGTGATGGTGTTCATCCAGGAACAGGGTTGGGACTTTATGCTGATGCAAATTCTGAGCAAGCTCCAAAACTACTCCAAGAGTGTATGGACAATACGAGTTAATGAGCTAGTTAAAGGGTTAGTTCACCCAATATGAAAATTAGCCCATGATTTACTCACCCTCAAGTCATCCTATGTGTATATGACATTCTTCTTTCAGACGAATACAATCGGAGTTATATTAATAAATGTCCTGGCTCTTCCGAGCTTTATAATAGCAGTGAATGGCTGTTTCTGTTTTGAAGTCCATAAAAGTGCATCTATCCATCATAAAAGTGCATCTATCCATCATAAAAGTGTTACACGCGGCTATGTTCGTTTGGCCAGAAGCTAGTTATTTGACTTTATATTTACATTTTCAAATATGGATATTTTTCTTATGCATCGCTTCGCTTCAGATGGCCTTTATTATTAACCCCCAGGAGCAGTGTGGAGTATTTTTATGATGGATGGATGCACTTTTATGGACTTCAAAACAGAAACTGCCATTATAAAACTTGGATGAGCCAGGACATTTTTGTAATATGATTCCGAATGTTTTCGTCTGAAAGAAGAATGTCATATACACCAGGATGGCTTGAGGGTGAGTAAATCATGGGCTAATTTTCATTTTTGGGTAAACGATCCCTTTAAGTCAACCAGCTAAAACAAAGTCTTTGAATCCAACTGCTCACCATCATGCCAAAACCCAGTGTTCACATGCCAGGCAACACCCCTAACTGCTCCACTCTCCTTCTCCTCTCTTAAAACAGGCAGTGGACTCATGGGCAACTCCTCGGCTTCCTTCATGGGGACGTTCCTGGCCAGCAGTCTCGGCTCCCCTCCCTCACACCCCCCACACCCCTCCAGACCTCCGTCTTCTCCCGCCTCTCCTTCTTATCGTGGGGGTCCTCACTCCAGCGCCTCGCAGATCTGGTTCCCCCACTCGCATGAAGGTAAGATGGATCAGTTTCTGTCTGTCTGAATATGTGTAAGGGCTGCGCGATTAATCGAAATGAAACCGCACGCGATTTGGCAAAGGCTACGATTATTTTATTGTTTTGAAAAATCTCTGTGTAAACTTCAAAAACGGGATAATGTGACAAATGTTGAAGGTGTCTGAATACATTTTGGTTTGTATATCAGTATGTGCAGATTGCATGACCTGGCAGTCTTGAGAAATACAATGTAATGTATTTGACACCCCTGTATTGCTGAATCAGGTTTCAATTTAGACCCTAATAGCTCAGATCTATTTTTTTTTTTTTTTTTTTTACCTGAAATCAAAAAGAGTAGGCCTAGTGCTTGGTCCGATCACATCACGTTGCTTCATCTGAACGCCAGAGGGCGTCACACACACACACACACACACACACACACACACACACACACACACACACACGCCAAATATCCCCCACAGAAGTAGGATAACACACATCATTCCAGGAAATCCCTATGGGCATCATACTATCGCTGTAGCTGAATAAACAGAAGATCAAAACGCTTTCTTTGATTTTAAATGTTGTCTTATTGGACAAGAGGTTTATAAATGCTTCTCATATTTGGAAAGATGTTTGACGCGTGTTGCTTTTTCAAATGCACATAAGTGACTCAAACTCGCAGTGCTTTCAGATGGAGCAGCGTTTACTTCTGATCGTAGAGCTGTACGTCACTCACTGACAAGCTGTGCATAAAAAATAATCGCAATAAGCCAAATCGGTTTAAGTGCGATTTCATGTTAATTGCGATTTAATCGTGCATAGTATGTGTCAATCTATTTATTTGTGTCTCTGGACTTTCTCATCAAAAGGGAGCAGTTCTCTCAGTTTTTCTGCTCTGTGAAATGTGCCGTCCCAGTGTTTTTTTTCGACAGTGCAAAAAGGGGACAAAAGTTCAGCCAAAGAATCTTGTGGTCTGTGATGTGCATCAACAAGAATTTATGCGCGCAACATAACATTCGAGAAAGAACAAGCTTAACGGTCAACAGCATCATGTAAAAGCCAACGTGGGTTTTCCCACCGCACCTTATATACTAGCTTGGCCCGAGCTCGAGCCACACCCAGCCAAATCAAGAGCTGGCCTCCTCCAGCGATTCTCCAGATCCCTACAGACGACAGACTAGCACAAGAGGACTATAGAGAGAGACTGCAAGAGTAGGAGATGCCCAGGCATGCCCAATGCCACTCTGCACTTATTCACAAATAAACCCCTTCGGGCCACATCCAAATGTGCCAAACAGTCATAAACCATTAGAAGTTCATCCGTGTGTTGTTTGTGTAATCCGCTAACTCATCCTCTCTGAGTGCTGCACTATCCCCATGCTAGTTATCACTATACCCCAGTTTATTTTCACTTCTTTTTTTTTTCTCTCCCTGTACCCTCCTTCTGGTATGGTTGAATACATCCCTGATCCATTTGAAGTTCACACAAGGAGGAGGCGACTTTTCTTATTGAGCCTATCTATCGGCATAAAATCAGGTCCACTTTGAAGTGTTTTTCTGGCCAAGAACCACCAACTGTAAAAAGTGGAGGCTTTCTGACTTTAGTAAAGCTGCTAGCCACAGTTCAGTTTTGAGATTTTGGCACAGATAAATTATCTAGGGCCGACGATGTATCGTTTTAGCATCGTTAACGCGTGCGCGCATCCGTGATAGTCACATCGCAGGATGTGCAATGTCATATCACAATGTAAGTTTATTCCAACATTGTGCAGCCCTAAAATTATCCCATGAACGTTAAAAATCACGGCAAATCCAGAAACTTGTCCTTCCTTTTTTGTCTTTATATAGAAGGCTCGTAAACTTAGCCTGGCAAGCCAGACCCACATCAAGATGTTAGGTCTGGGAACTCACCATTGGCAGGGCTCAATTCGAGGGGCGGGATTAACGGTTGTCTTTCAAATTCCCTCTGCACGCAATAGGATAGCGCTACAACCAACCAGATCAACGAACTGTTGTGGCTGAGTGAGTCCAATGCATTTTCCCACCAGCGGAGCTAGTTGATATATTAAACTTTTACCGTATCCGGTCGGCAAAACTCCGAACACATATTCCTTTTTTAAGAATGACTTAAGTGCCGTTCTTTGTTCTTTTCTCAAAGAAAAGCTTAACTCCAAGTCCTCCAGAGTCGCGGCCAAAGCCGAATTGAAAGACTGCTGTTCGCCAGCAGCAGCTGAGCATCATCTTCTTTGTTTTCAAGTAGCAGGGAATTCACGCGTAATCGTCACATCTCTGCCGTCATTATGTTAAGCCCGCCCACCAACTCTATACACGATGTGATTGGCCTGACTAGAGTTTGTTTTTTTCAGCTTGAAAGCCAACGCTGGCTGCAAAATAAATTTTGCTGCCGCTAGGGTGCATCTAGAATTCTAGGCTGTGGTAAACTATCATTGAACAATAAAAACCTGTGCACCATGACTTCAGGAAATGACTAGAAATCACAGAAATTTCCCATACGTGATGCACTACACAATGATACAAAACCTGCACTCCCTACCAGGCCATGAAGAGACAAAAACCCAGAGATGTCAGTTTGTGGTCTGATCCTTTGGCCAGTGGCACATTGATCATTTTCTCAAAGAAGCTGGACGGTTTTAATAAGAATTATGATAATGGTTATGTTACTAAGTAATAAGGCTGATTATGAGTGGGATTATGATAGCAAGCCATTATCTGTATTGCAGTTTAATTGTGCAGAACGCAGTGTGAAAATGATTGAATCCTGGCTTGCCATCAGCATCACTCAGCTCCTTCCTCTTTAAGATAATTGCAAATTGTCTTTTCTCCAGTTTGCATAAAAAAGCAAGTGATCAAAATGAGAAGCACAATTACCCAGCCTATCCTCTGCACCCTGTGGGACCGAGTCTCCCATTAGCAACAGCATAAGAGTATCTACAAGAGCACTTCGACACATCCTAAAATACCTTGTGCTTTGTGTGAACTGTTTATAATGACATCATTTATTTCTGAATATATATATTTTTTTTCATAAAAAAAGTCAAATCTGGTTCATTGTGACAACTGATATAATAATTTACGGAAAAATAGCAAGAGTACAGTCTCCGTTTCATTTTTTTCTACTACATTACTGACCAACACTGTGGCGTGTTATTATTAATATTTTAATATTTTCTAAATCAGTTTTTTTTTCTTAGTTGTAATTATATCAAAACATACTTAAACCAAGAGTAGTTTACTTGACAAGCACATTTTGTATGATTTGTTTTCATAGGGTATATCATGAATTAGGTTTGTTCAAGCATATATCTTGAATAAAGGATTTTTTTTTACCCCACAGTCAAATAGGGATAAGCATACATAAAAAATGTAAATGTGATTAAGCTTAGAACTACAAAAAAAAAATTGCCAATTTACAGCAACTCTTTAATAAGTTGTATTAATCTCCTGATTACTGTAATGCTCAAGGACACATAATATTATAACAAGAGAAATTCAACCTTTAGTTCAAATACCACAAGAACAAATCACCAGAGGTGGGACCAAGTCATTGTTTTGCAAGTCACAAGTAAGTCTCGAGTCTTTGCATTCAAGTCCCAAGTCAAGTCCCAAGTCAAGACAGACAAGTCCCAAGTCAAGTCCCGAGTCAAGACAGGCAAGTCCAAGTCAAGTTGCAAGTCCTCGAGTTTAAGTTTCAAGTCTTAAACAAGTCATTAGTGCTTTTTGCACAAATTAGTGTCTCAGTGTTAATTACTATAGAAAAATTAAATGTATATAATTTATATCAGGAAGGCTTTTAAAATATGTTCATGACTTGTTTAATTTCATATTTATTGCGATAAAATTTTCACTAAGGGCACCCATCTATCTCAGTTCAATTTAGGGATTTTTCTTACGTGTGACAAAAAAAGGAAAAGGTGAAAAAAAATATTTTATTGGTAACCCAGTAACAAAGGCAAAATCATTTAATAGAAATAACTGCGACACATTTTGTATGTGTGTGAGAGAGAATGTGGGAATGCAGATTTAAAAATAAAAGTAACTGTTCATTGGGAAAATTAATCGTGATTTGCTACACATTAAGTTTAAAATATTGAGTCCCTGGTTAAATTATTTTGTTAACGCGACAGTAATTGTAGAACATTCCTATTTCCACGGCGACGTATCAAGCGTCACGTGACACTTTTTGGGGCTACGTGCCTGCCATTTAGCCTACAAAACATAAATCCACCCATTTCTCCCGAAATACATGAAAGTGAGTGGCTGGTGAACAAGGAGAAGACTTTATAGTTACCTATAGGCTAAAATGTGCGTTTGTTGTGGGAAAAAAAATTATATTTGAAAGGTTTAGTAGCCTATTTATTTCCGCTAACTTAGACATCAGTTTGTTTGCTTTTTCAAATTATAAATGATTCGCTAGTACTTGTGTATTTAAATGCCTGAAAAAGAAAATAAAAAAACATTATTTGGTTGAAAACTGTCTGAACGTGTGATAAATGACAACTGACAAGCGCTGCTGAACGCACGCGCTATCTGGCTCAGTGCCAAACGTGCGAAAGCAGCGCTAATCGGCGCTGTGATCATGCGTCAATGATACAGTGATATACTACAGTGATTATTACAACTCTGATCTGTGGTTTTAGAAGGTAGGTCAAGTCTTTCCAAGTCACAGGGCTCAAGTCCGAGTCAAGTCGCGAGTCATTGTTGTCCAAGTCTAAGTCGAGTCGCAAGTCATCTTTGATTATGTCAAGTCGAGTTGCAAGTTATCAAATTTGGGACTCGAGTCCAAGTCAAGTCCAAGTCATGCGAGTCCACAACCCTGCAAATCACTATACTGTAATTGCTTTAAGTAAATTTTGTAGTAAACATTGGATTAGCTTGTTATTAGCTTAGTAAGAACAGAAAAAATATAGATCTACTTTTTGTATGACATAAAAATACAATAACACCGTAAAATACCTTTAATAACACGTAACAATACCTTGCAAAATATAAAATTTGATGGCATAAATGAAATTTTAAGGAGTAAAAAGTATTCCTTAGAAAAACAAATTATTTTCCAAATTACTCAATTAGGAATTCCACAAAATAATATTTTAGTACTGAGGAAAAAAATCCTCAAGTACACCTCTCTAATACAAGCAGATCCAGGACTTAAAGTCTTACTTTAAAGTCTGCAAAAGCTCCTGTCTTAAACACTATCTTTACCCTGGGTTGCTTTTGAATGTGAATCTCAAAGGAGTTGACTGCAACTATATTGATCTCTTTATGCATGACCACATAATGCCATAACTGTGCTTATTAATTCAACAGCATACATTCTGATAACTTCAGCTCATGAACCGACGATGCTACATTTCTTTTGTAGGAGGGGGGAACTGATATAACAAAAAAAAAAAAAACATAGGAAAAGCCTAACTGGTCCATTGCCAACTGGTCCATGTCCAAATGACAGCTTTAACTGTGCCAAAAAGATCAGCCATCCTCTGCTGTCCTGCTTTCTCTTTCCTACCCCGTTTCTTTTCACTGAAATGATGCTGGTTCTTGTGCCAGAGCCGGTGCTTCCGGGGAATCTGCAAACATCTCAAATATTTCTCAAACAGCTTTTTTTCCCCTTCCTACTGGCTCAAGAGCCAAATAGTGACATAACAATCCCATCTTTGTTTGAGAGTCTTTAAAATTGTGATATTTTAACATCCAATGTCATTTGGTTCAGTGTTGTTATGCCATCACAACATGCTTTTGATGCAATGGTCAGACTTTAAATGTACAATTAGGGGTGTAACAATATATATCGTGTCACAATATATCGCAATACAAAAATGCGACAATATGTAGTGTGTATAGTTCACCCAAAATAAAAATGACTGTGTGAGGAAAAAAATAAAGAGTTTTGGTGTCAGTACTACATTAAATGTTGAATATAATGTATAATTATGCAATGTGGGAATATTTGTTGGTCCTGATAATGCCAAATGTGTATGTAAATGCTACCCAGAAAAAATGGCTAACATTATTTTAAATATATCTAGTCAGTGAAAGAGTGCAAGCATATTTGTCTAAAATGTTTCTTTATTTTCAGCTTCAGAATCATGAATATGTTTATTCTGTCGTCTCTATTGTCCTGTGCTTTGGGTTTATCAGCACCATGTCCAAGCCTATTCATTTACACACACAATGTAACACCAAATTTAGCATTTTAATCAGTTTATTTTTTGTTAACCTTTTATCATATATCTTGGAGTATCGCAATAATATTGTATCGTGATCGAATCGTGACATGAGCGTATCATTACACCCCTAATAACAATCAATTCTCACACACATCATTTATCTTAATAATTTTAGACAAAGAAAACAATTCTCCATCATTCGACTTGAGTTGTATTGCCACATCACACGTTTAGCACGTGTAGCTATGTTGATTTATACAATTATGGTTGCTGATGTTGTCTAATGTTAGCGACTTAATGTTAGTTCAAAACTGGTTTGGACCCAGTATGAAGCATTTTTCATTGGGGAACCCCATGTTCAGGCTCCCTGATGGTGGTTCTGCTCTTTATAGCCCTCATGCTTCACTTGTTTCATCTCTCTCAATCCAATCATGTCTTTTCTCTGTCTGTTGAAGACCCTCTCCTCCCCCTCCTCCATTGCCAGGCTCCATCACTTCCTTTCAATTAGCAGTCCTGACAAATACCATTCACCTCCTCCCATCCTCCTGTCTTCCTCCTCACCCTCTGCCATTTCTGTACTGCTCTGTCACTTCTTCTCAATTTGCAATCTCGACAGGCAGCTTTATCTGCCCCTCTCTGTCTCTCCTTAAACAATTTACTCTGGGCTATTTACAGATGCATACGCTTGTATGCGCTGTCATTTGCAGACACTGGGAGAACGATTGGCTGTCCATGTGAACAAGTAGATTGAGAGATAGGATTAACAGGAATGTGCGAATTGTGTACCATTAGCATTTGCAGAAGTTCCAGCTCTCTTCAAAGCGTCAGCTTTATTTGTCTGGGAATTAGCTCGTATGATCGTGATCTTTTAACTGGTTTAAGAGGACTCATGAATTGGAATTGGCCACAACCCACAGGCTGTTAAGGTAATATTTGAATTGGAATGACAGGATTTACTGAATTGTAACTTGAAGAAATTCAGCACAATCACAAAAGTTCAACACTCAAAATAATTAAATGGTTAGTTCACCACTAAAATTAAAATGATTTCAATCATGTTGTTCCAAACCTTTAAGACTTTCGAAACACAAATGAATATATTTGTAATTAAATTTGAAAGATTTCTGTCCCTCCAATGACACAAGAGTCTACACAACTACCACTTTGTCGCTTCAAAAAGTTCATAAAGGGATCGTAAAACTAATCCAAATGAATTGAGCGGTTTAGTCCACGTTTTCTGAAGAGACACGTTTACTTTATGCGATGAACAAATTGAATTTAGGTTTTTATCAAAGGAACCAATGAGGTTTATTCTCATATTACGCAGCACGTTTGAGCTTCTGCAAGAACCAATGAGATTCATTCTCGTGTTACGCAGCACGTTTGAGCTTCTGCAAGAACCAATGAGGTTCATTCTCGTGTTACGCAGCACGTTTGAGCTTCTGCAAGAACCAATGAGGTTCATTCTCGTGTTACGCAGCACGTTTGAGCTTCTGCAAGAACCAATGAGGTTCCTTCTCGTGTTACGCAGCACGTTTGAGCTTCGGCAAGAACCAATGAGGTTTATTCTCGTGTTACGCAGCACGTTTGAACCTCTGCAAGAACCAATGAGGTCGATTCTCGTGTTACGCAGCACGTTTGAGCTTCTGCAAGAACCAATGAGGTTCCTTCTCGTGTTACGCAGCACGTTTGAGCTTCTGCAAGAACCAATGAGGTTCATTCTCGTGTTACGCAGCACGTTTGCGCTTCAGCAGGAACCAATAAGGTTCATTCTCGTGTTACGCAGCACGTTTGAACCTCTGCAAGAACCAATGAGGTCCATTCTCGTGTTACGCAGCACGTTTGAGCTTCTGCAAGAACCAATGAGGTTCATTCTCGTGTTACGCAGCACGTTTGCGCTTCAGCAGGAACCAATAAGGTTCATTCTCGTGTTACGCAGCACGTTTGAACCTCTGCAAGAACCAATGAGGTCCATTCTCGTGTTACGCAGCACATTTGAGCTTCTGCAAGAATCAGTGAGGTTCCTTCTCGTGTTACGCAGCACGTTTGAACTTCTGCAAGAACCAATAAGGTTCATTCTCATTGTTCTTGTGCATCAAACAAGTATGGTTGTGCTTCTGTTTAAGTTAGCAATATGTAAATAAAAGTCTAAATTCAGTCTTATAACTATCTACTTCCTCAGATTCCATTTTTAATTTTACATCTTTAATACAAGCCAACAGCCTTAAACTATCACCATTTGGTCACCATTGGATCCGTGAGCAAGGTATTTAATCTCAGGTTTCTGCAAGGGGACTGAACCTGTCATAAATTCAAGGCGCCATGCTATGGCAACACCAATTATATGGTTTTCCAAATGTATTATGGTCCTGGTATGTTCTTTATGTGCTGTTTATGTGCAGTGAGCCTCTTCTTTTTCGCTGATTTGGAGAAAAGTGTCAGGTTTTGCCTGTGAATATCCTACAGTGAGCTGCAGTAGCATCTTGCTCAGATAATAACAGTTCTGCATGTGCTGAGTGAGCTGGTGTCAATCACTTAAGACAGCTGCCGTTTATGTGAGTGCAATAGTGTTAGCAGCATTAATGTCAGCACTAAGCAGTAAAACCTTCCTCGTCTAGCCCGCTGGCACAGCACCTTCCCTTGTCCTGCCCAGATTAACGGCTGAATGTGCAGTGCAATGCCCAGCGGTGCCGCTCACATGCCCTAAGAGGCAACCAGCCACTATCGGCCCAGCCAGACATCACCGTGAAGCGGGATTACGCTGCCAAGTGTCACACATAGAAACACAAAGAAAACACAGAAACAGATGAAGACTGATTTGCATAACGCAAGCTTGTATCACACTTTTGCATAACCCACAGAAGAAATGTATTGTTTAAAGGGGGCCATATTTTTTCCATTCTCAAATGAATTGGCATAAATGAGTGTTTATTAATGCTGACGGGCAGTGAGAATAAAAAAATTAGCTTGCAATTATCACCTTCCTCTGTGCGTCTGAAGAAAAAACAAGCCTCCATATGATTGGAAGGGTTTTTAAATTCTTTAGTCAGAATTGTATTGGGGATAGTTCACGAAATTTTTTTTATTCTGTAATCGTTTACTCATATCGTTCCAAACCTGCAAGATAGAGCTGCACGATTAATCATTAAAAGATCACGATCTCAATTCAAACACCCACGCAATCTTGTTCCTAAAAGACAATGATTCGGCTATATCCATCAAACCTTTGACAGCATTGAAATTTTAAACAGTAATTTCAACCACACAGTATAATTTCTGTTACAATAATTCAAATTATCACAGAAGTACTGGGATAAAAGTTTATAGTTCAGATATAAACACAAATGAAAAAAACAGCAAACCATTTCTAATTTCTTTTCATTTGCTTTTAAGTAGAAAATAAAATGACTAGAATGTACCATCAAAAGTATACTTTGCTTGTTCCTAACTCCGTATTTCACACAGAAAGCCGCCTGGGGAACAACGTGACTTCTCTTCCACTGCTTTATCCACAAATTATTTTCACTGAAATGTAGAAAAATGAATGTAATAAATTAGAGAAATTAGAAATGCTTTGACTTTTTTTTTTTTTTTTTTTTTTTTTTTTTAGAAAACATTTTTTTTTTTTATTTAGTAAAAAATTAGTGGCCCTGATCAACTCCCTGTCTTCTGTCCCACCTGTCCACTGGTATCTAAAGTGATATCATAGTAGCCAAATAACTGCGGCTCTGGTACTATCACATTACCTCCACCTTCCAATATAAACATAATACCATCCAGGTTGCAGCAGGTTAACTGATTAACTGTTTTTGGTGGATCAGAAAATATTTTCTGTTTCTCAGTAATGTAATGTACTCATACATCACTCTTATTATAAGTAGTTTAAAAGTCATAATCAATCAGAGCACTGTAATTGTCTCAGAAAGTCACAAGGCTAATATTTTTCACATATTTAAAGGTTACAGGATTGTCTTCTTGCCTTTACTAAGCTTCAAAGGCTTATGCTTAAAAGGTATTTAGTTTTCCTGTAAATTCTGTCCTCATGGCTTTGTTATGTTAGTGGCAGATTTTGGAGAGTTGAGACAGCTGAAGTAAAGTTGGTCTTTGGCCTCTTTCTTAAATCTCCACATGTTCTGCTGTGAGGACTCTTTGCTTATTTTTTTACTGTGTTATCTCTTAACTCAGCACTGGGAACTTGATGAGATTTGCACAGTGTGAACCATATGTTCAGGAGACAAAATTCATCTATTACTTCACTTCCCTAGACAGAACTCGTCATCTTGTTTGCATTGGAAACCCAAATAGGAATGGCAAATATGACATCCAAAGCCTGTGGTTATTGGTGAATATGGAACACCAGCTGCATTGGAACAGGGGGATTAGATCTGGACCAAAACGCTTACGGCCAAAAAGAAATGTGGCTCAGTGATGATTGTCTTGTTATCAGAGATTTCCTTCCCTTATTGCTCTCTCTCCATATCACTCTCACTCTCTTACTTTCACTTCTTCTTTTTCTATGTCTACAATTCTCTCAGCCTTTATTTCTCTCATTTTATCTCTGGTACCTTTCCACTGATGTTCACACCCTCTTTTTTTCCTTTTCCAACAGCAGTCCCAGGGTATCCTCGCTTCTCAGGGAGTCTAGCCCACACCTTTCTTCCCATAAGCCATTTGGATCACCATGCCAACAGTGGGGTCCTCTATGGACAGCACCGTTTTTATGATACACAAAAAGGTGGGCAAAATTACAATTTCATAAAACCTTTCTATCCTACCTTTCTGCAACTCAACTTTTCTTTGTTTAGTCTCCAAATATGATAGTTTCAACATAATTCCATAAATTGACCCTAAAGGAAAGCTTACGAGCAGTAGTTTAAATGATTAACAGCCGTATCCAATCTGTTTCACAGAGAACTTCTATTTACGAAGCCTCCCGTCCCAGCCCCCACTCATATCAGCCAATCACAACATCCAGCCCATGTCAAGGGCAGGATCAGGACAACCCCAGGGCTCCTGTAGCAGGGACAGGGATGCAGGGAGTGGGGTGATCCTACACAAGGGCCTTAAAGAGCCTAGCTTAGACAGAGGTGTGGTTTCAGCTGCAAAGGATAAAGACAGGTCTAGTAGTAAACATGATTCTAAAGACCGCCATCACCACCAACTACCCCATCACTCCCATCAACCCCAGCTCCACCCACAACATCCAGTCACTATGGAAGAGATGAATGCCAGGGGACACAAAGCCACTCTACCTATGGAGTACAAGGAGCATCCACAAAGCATGGGAAAGCCTCTTAGTGCCTGTCTGCTCAATGGGAAGATGCAAAATGGTGACCATGGGACTGGGTCAAAGGGCTCCATGACTTCTTGCATTGGGGATGGGGTGTGTAGAGGTAATGTAGGGTCCAGTAATGTCCAAAACAGACATTTGGTTGGTGGCACTAACGGGCGCTGTGGTAAAGAGGCAATAAGTGGAGAGATGCGGATCAGTGAACAGACTCCTACGGACTGTCTTGAGCGAGGTCAAACACTGCACCATTCTTTGTCCTACTCAGTGCCTCCTCCGCTACCCATGGCTTCAGCTGCTGGAGGGGGGCATCCCGGTGGTTTCCATTGTCTACAGCTCCACCCTGGCCACCCCCATCATGCACACCACAACCGCCACTCACACCATCATCCTGACTTTTTCTGCCCTCCACCGCCAGCCCCCATGGGTAATACTTCCTTACATGATAAAGGGATCAATAGTGGTGGTTGCAGAGACCCCAAAGTGACTGGAGCCACGTTTGTACCATCTGTTAGCCACCTTGGGGAGAAAACCGGAGGCCCCTTCCAGATGGGCAGCTCTGAGTGCCAGGGGGTTGGCGGCAGAGGGAACGGTGTCAAGGACAAGGCAATGGAAAAGGCTGGCAATGGGGGGCATCATGGTAACTGGCCCAGGAAACAACAGCAACAACCTCCAACCCAGCAGCAGCAGCAGCATCCTTACAGAAAAACTGAAAAAGCCCCTGACTGGATGCATAACCATAACCACAACCTCCACCATCATCTACAGCAGCAGCAACAGCAACAACAACAGCAGAGCCATTCCCAGCAACACCAGACTGTGCGCTCCCGCAGTGCTGACTGCATCAACAGTATGGAAACGGACATCTACAGATCAACACTGACTCAAGAGACAAAGGCTGTCCATCCTTTACCAAATCAATCCAACACCAGTTCCCAGCCCTACAGGGATTGCTCACACCCGGGGCCTCCAACCATTCCCTCACCTCTTGCTGGGAAGAATATGGCCCAGCACATGGGTGGTGGAGGAGGACATGGAAGCTGCTCCATGCATCGAGATGGACAGAAAGTTGCCCGCATTCGTCACCAACAGCACAGTAGGGCTGGTCCGGATACCCCTGGCACAGACATGGCCCAGGCTAATGGAAACCAGGAGATGAAGCAGAAAATGGAAATACCTTATGGCTACAACAGTGCACATCATCACCCACATCAGCAGCCATCAGTGCTGCATTGGGACATGCAACCTCATCACATCCACTCCGAAGAGAACCAGCACAAAGCATACATGGAGCCTAACAGTGGAGCTACCAACAACAGACCGCCTACACAACAGCAGCACCAGACAGCAGGAATGGGCCCGCCTCCTCCTCCGCCCGTTCATCCAGCTCCTCCTCAAAACCAGCAGGAGGTCGCAAGCTCACAAGGAGAGACTAGTGCTATGAAGAACCTTCTGAAGTACAGCAACCAGCAGCCTCTCCTACTTTCCCAGAAGAGCCCGTTTGGAGGGCTCGGGAGCCTCAAAACTGGGCCAAATGGCACCAGTTGCTCTCTTCAAGGAGGCAAGCAGACCCTACCCTCCAGGAAAGGCCAAAGCCATGAAAACGAGCGAGCTGATTGCGGAGGACGTGGGCGAGAGATAGGAGAAGCCCCACATGTTGAGGGCGAGGTGCGACAGCCTCCGGTTGGGATTGCAGTTGCTGTGGCCAGACAAAGAGACCCTCCATGCCAAGCATCGGGGACCCATCCCAGCGCTCGACAGGGGCGGGTGCACTCCACCATGAAAGGTAAGCTTGACCTTTCTTGATCTGTCAGGGTCTTCTTAAAAAACAACATGCAGGGAAACAGAGCAGAGCAGACTTCACTGATTAAAAATAAATAGCAGAACTTGCCAAGACCCAAAGTGGAAACAGCTTTTCCCTCTTACTCCTGAAAGAGAGAGAGCACACATGCCACCATAGAGAAAGGCTGCTCGACAGCTGTTTGCATGTAAGAGTGCCAATGACAGTGAGAGTTGCAGATGAGAGAAAATCACTGGCTACGTTTACATGCAACTAAATAATCTGTTAGTAATCGGATTGACGGCTCAATCGGGCTGAAAAGCCTTCGTGTAAACAACTTAATCGATCCGATTGAGCTCGTCCTGAATGAAATTTCAGTTGGATTCAAAGGGGTGGTTTATTCCTTTTCTAATCTGATCATGTAAACACTTGATCAGATTGAAAACCGAAACTGAAAGGACTGCACATGTGCAATGGCGTAAAATAGCGTAGTTCTTCCTGTTGAATTAAACGTCATAAATGAGTGTCCCATCATCCTATAATTCTCCTTTCACTCAGCGTCTGTGAAGTGAAGCAGGACAACGTCCCACCAGTCCTTGTTTCGGATTCTCACCCACAGGTGACTGGTTTTGGGTGTGGGGCATTTTTACTGCGTGATACATATAAGACGCACGGCACAATGGTTCATATGCTCATTGTCTCCAAATTATGACTGGAAATGGATAAATATTAGGTCTGCTGTTTAAAACAAATAAAGAACCAATGTAGGAGAATATTTATATGAGCAAACAGCGGGAAACTCTGTATATTCATGCAGTGTGCGCACGTCAAAAAATTTATTCCGATTTGAAGCTTGTGTCATATAAAAATTGCGCACATCAACCCGATTACATGTTTAATGTTCATGTAAACACTACATTCAGATTCATCAATCAAAATGAATTCAGTCTGATTGAAACAAAAGTTGTGCATGCAAACGTAGCCATTGATGTAAATGTATTAACCGTTTTGTAGGCACTCCACGCTCCATGTATCCTTCAGATTCACCAGGAGAGGAGGAGAGGAAAAGGACAAGTGTAGAGCACATGGGCCACCGGTGCCTAGAGAGAGAACGAGACGTGTTTATCAGGTGAGTGATCCACCCCCTCACACACTTCTTTTTTCACTCGTCACATTTGCTCAACCCCTGACCTTTTACCTGTCTCCAATCTGGCTTTGCAGGGATAACAAGGAAAGAGTGGAATTTGCACACATCCATCCCTCTAACAGTTGCCATGGTGACCTCACTTCTCATATCATGGTGCCAGGTGGCACTTCAATTCAGTCAAGCCAATTAGGAGACCCGGCTGCACACACACACTCTGCGCACCACCACTGGATGCCACGCACAGGCAGTCCCTCCCTCTGGATGACCGGTCACTCCTATGGTCAGTAATGTTGAGAACAGAAGAGACCGTTGAAGTTGGGAAAATACATTTTTAGTCGTCTTTTTCCCTTATTTTGCTCTTTCTTGTGTTCTAATGTTAATTTCTGCTTTACTGATATATTAGACATACTTTCATGTTTAAAATTTAAAAAAATTACAGTAATTGTTTCTCATGGGGTCGTAAGGTATTGTCAACATTTACAGGGTTAGTCAGGGATTTTATTGCCGTCTGAATCCACAATGTCGGTGTTTTTCTCTCACCACCCGCGTAAAATTACCTACTGTTTTTTGACAAAAACCAAGTTCGTGTGGTGATTTAATTGCCGTCCGAATCCACATCTCTGAGTTTACAAGAAGGGATCACTTCAAAATTCACGGTTTTAAGCCTTTTTGATCACAGCTGAGCACCGTACAATAACTGTTTCACTGTAATTTGTATGCATTTTAAAAATGTATAATTATATTACTGAAATGCTGGAAAGTATTTACAAGAACAATATTTCATCACAGCTCCACCTCAGCTAACAAAAAGGAGAAAGAGGTAAAAAACACATACACATTTGAAATAGGGTAGTTTTGGTGGCAGCAATATAAAATTTTTAAATATGTAGGCTATTATACACAACATTAAAAATACAAACTAAGCAGATTTATTTTTACCTCATGTAAATAAGAGGCTGCATTAACTTGTTTTTTCGCTAATTTCCATTTTTTTTAAATAACATCCTTTTGAGATAAAATGCAAGATTTCATATATAGTGTATACTCGCATCTAGCTTCCTATTTTTAAAAGTGAAATTTAAATAATTAAATAATAAATAGAACATTTTTTTCCTATTATTAAATTAAATACAAATTTATTTGTATTATTCCATATGACATTTTATTTACAGCACGTTTGTGGGATTACAAAACTCGCTCCTCCACTGTCAATAAATCGCTGTCTCAATGCATGAGTTTAGCACTGAGGTGCCATGCAAACTTCATTTTTACAGACGTCCACATGAGAAACAATTACCATCTGAATAAGGCTTTTGTTGGATCCTAAAAGTTGTCTTGTGTTTCTGTAGGTATTGGCCACACAGCTCTCCATCAGAATCTCCCCCCTGGGTTTTCGGCGGCCATGCCTGCCCCTCTTCAGCCAGTCCTGCCCCTGTCCCAGGACCCCTCCACCCAACTGGTGGTGCTGCCCAGTGAGCCTGCCACCCACCCAGCCACACATCTCGGTATGTACCACGATGTTTTCTACCTCACTGCAAAAATGCTTTTCTTACTTAGTATTTTTGTCTTGTTTCCAGTCCAAATATCTAAAAAATCTTGGTCCCACTTCATATTAAGTGGCTTTAAGTACTTACATCGGAAAATAAGTACAATGTACTTATGTTCAGGTAGTATTGTAAAACACTTTTGCTGCTATTGAGATGCGATACTGGTAAGGTTAGGGTCAGGTGTGGTGGAATGGGTCAGTTTAAGGGTAGGTTAAGGTGAAGGGTCAACTGTGTAATTACAAATGTAATTACATAAATTAGTTACAGCTGTAATTACATGATGGTATTTTCAAAATATAAGTACAATGTACAAACATGTATGTACACTAAGTCCATTGTATAAAATTATTAACTTTATTGTAAGTACTTAAAGCCACATAATATAAAGTAGGACCAAAATCTTATATCAAGATGCATTTATTTAAGTAGTAAACTACTTAAATAAATAATATGAGATATTATGTCTTGTTTTCTGGGGAAATAAATACAAATTAAGTGAGTTTTAAATTATCTGCCAATGGGGTAATAAAAATAATCTTGTTTTTTGTTTGAATTAAGATTATTTTTCTTACCCCATTGGCAGATAATTTGGCTCTTTTTAAGCAAAAACTCACTTAATTTTGATTAATTCCCCCGGAAAACGAGACGAGACGAAATCTTATTTTTTTAATATTTGGACTGGAAACGACAAAAATACGAGGTAAGAAAAGCATTTTTGCAGTGTATTCTCCTTCCCTTCCATATCCTCAGTTTATTTTACCTGCTGCGAATGACCCATTTGTCAGATTTAGCATTCTTTCTTTTTGTGAGGCTCTCATGGGTTCCCCCCTGAAGATTTTACTGTCAGGTTGTCGAGCCTGAAAAATTATGCTCTATAACAGTGTTTCCACTCAGGTTTCAAGGTTATATGTCCATTTCAAGTGTTTACTTGTACCAAGTGCACACTACACGACTATCACTGACGCTCTTGTAGTGTGCACACTTCTAAAACATGCTCTGACTAGTCACAGGCAGACATTGACTTTAAAGGCCCCCTGAAATCAAAATTTAATCTAAAGGTTTTTAGCTTTTAGTATGAATATGTTAGCCTTAAGGTTATGAATAAGCTGGTGTGTTCCAAAACAATGACAAAATTTGCATTTAGGAGACATAAGCATTTAAAACTTAGTCTCTCACTTCCGCTAAAATGGTTCAAGGATTTTTATGACATCACCGCGGACTTCAGCTTCTCATCACATCTTCTGTCCAATCAAATGCTCTCTAAAATCTAAAGCTTGGATTCACTTCCATGGTGCCTGTCAAGTACGACTGCAGTCTGTGACTTTAAAGTCTAGTCGACTAATCTTCAGGTGTGCACAATATCCTAATGAATAAGAGATAAAGACCTATATATTTATAGATGATTGTACATAGTCCTAAACACTTGACACGCAGACTTTAAAAATGCTGACAGTCAACATATGTAAAAAAGATTAGCTCTTACCATCACAACAAATACAGACTGTGTTTGACAAAACAGTAGTTTAAAATAAATTCTGTAATATTGTTTAATTCGAAATGATTTTCTTCAGACAACTGTTTGACTAGTTGGAACAACATTTTGGAGAATTCTGTTTCTTTAAACATCTTACTGTATTTGTGACTCAAAAAAATCCTGTAAACTAGAGCTTTTTTACAGTGTAGTAAGACCTGAGATTACTGTTACCTGGGATATTAAAATGTCCATATCTTTTTTTAAGATAAAGATAAAGAGCTGCTATGAATAACGGTCTATGAGATTGCTAAGAAGAGCGAAAGCATGCATGTGATTCACTGAATCACACAAACAGTTTCCGGTCGACCACCTGCTCCATCCCCACATGGTCCGGGTCAGGATGCTCTCACCATCCCCCTCAAAGCTATTGCCATATGTGCTCAAAACAAGCTGAAGCAACAATACCTCCTAGCCTTACAAGTCTACACAGGCCTCTGCTCTGCAAACAGGCTGTGAAATCGAATTATTTTAATGTCTTAGGGTACGTTTACACAACAATGATGTGCTTAAAACTGAGATGTTTATCCTTTGAGTTTTCCGAGTACAGACGACACCATTGTCAAAACGATCCCCATTCACACGGATCCCAGAAAACGACTAAAAACGCTGTATTCTGCTGCCGGGCCAGTAGATGGCGATGAAACACTATAGACTGAACACGTAATACGCATGTGCATGATGTCACCGTCTTCACAGATTCACGTTTTTGCTGTTTACATGGAGATCGTTTTAAAAAACTTGCACTTTGAAACCTGTTTTCAAAAGTTTGTGTTTTCAGGCACCCAAAACGCCGTTGTCATGTAAACGAACATCCAAAATGCATAAAGTTTTACGTTTTTAGTTGAAAACGGTGTCTTGTAAAGAGCCCCTTAAAAGGCACACTTCCTTCTGTTCTCCACAGAAATATCAGCTCAAAGGGGAAGTGCATCCACAAAAGCCTTCCCCCGGGAAACATTAGTTAAGCTGGGTTAATGTCCTAGCGCAAAGGTCTGTGACGTGTCAAGGCAAGGACAGGGGTGGGTGAGAGTGGGATCAAGCTGAACATGCACATTAATGAAACTATGTGAAATGGGAAAATTAGAAAACCATATTTGACTTGTGGAGGCTGAAGATGTGTCACTGTGGATGTGCACGGATGGCTTTCTTTTTTTTTTTTGTTCCTGCCAGGGGAATGGCAGGAGTTTATCCATGACATGGGAACTAAGAAGTCGCCTAGACTACATGCTATAGTATTTGGCCCACTGTGGTTTTCAGAGAAGGGGATTTTTCAAGGGAAAGGGAGTGAATATAGTTTGTCAAATGATTGTGTAATATTTATTCTAATGGGAACTGCTTCCATTATGTTGACTTTCATTTTAACCAAATTATTATTGTTGTAAGCATATCATGCTGTGCTCACAAGGCTGCACATTTGGGTTGGAGAACATCTAGTGTGAGAAAAATTGAGGGAGGAATGCAGTTAAGTGTGAGAAAACGTAAGTGGTGACCAGGGAGCAAGACACCAAAAAGAGCGTGGGATTGCTGGTTGATGGGTCTCTCTTGTACTCAGTATAGGCCACAGTTACTTATAAGTTGTCCATACAGTGGAAGTCAATTGTAACCAAAACTGTTTAGTAATCAACAAAAATGTTTACATTCTTCAAAAAAATCTTGTGATTTTTGTTGGTTGGTTGGTTGGTTGGTTGGTTGGTTGATTGGCTGGTTGATTGGTTGGTTGGTTGATTGGCTGGTTGATTGATTGGTTGGTTGGTTGATTGGCTGGCTGGTTCGTTGGTTGGTTGGTTGGTTGGTTGGTTGTTGGCTGGCTGGCTGGCTGGCTGGTTGGTTGATTGATTGGTTGGTTGATTGGTTGGTTGGTTGATTGGCTGGTTGATTGATTGGTTGGTTGGTTGATTGGCTGGTTGATTGATTGATTGGCTGGTTGATTGATTGGCTGGTTGGTTGGTTGGTTGATTGGCTGGTTGATTGATTGATTGGTTGGTTGGTTGAAATCAGACCATCCAACATTATATAATCCAAACCTTAACTATGTTTTTTGTAATTTTTGTAGTTATTGGTTTAGTTCATTAAGGCATTCTACCTCCCTGGTTCTTTTTGTGTCACAAGGACTCCAAGCAAACTAACATTTCGATAACAGAAAAGCATTAACTCCGGGCTAAAACCAAAAGTCTGTCTAGTATCTCTCCAAGACTGGAGCCTCTAACTAGCAACTAAGGGACGGGTTGTTTGATTTTGTTCCTCTAGGTGTGTTCTCATTTATGATAATATCATCAGTGTAGGCTTTCGAAAACCAGTCAGTATCTGGTGTGAACACCATTTGCCTCATGCAGTCCAACACATCTTTCACATAGAGTTGATCAGGTTGTTGATTTTGGCCTGTGGAATGTTGGTCCACTCCTCTTCAATGGCTGTGCGAAGTTGCTGGATATTGGCAGGACCTGGAACATGCTGTCGTATATGCCGATCCAGAGCATCCCAAACATGCTCAATGGGTGACTTGTCCGGTGAGTATGCTGGCCATTCAAGAACTGGGATGTTTTCAGCTTCCAGGAATTGTGTACAGATCCTTGCAACATGGGGACCTGCATTATAATGCTGCAACATGAGGTGATGGTCGTGGATGAATGGCACAACAATTGGCTTCAGGATCTCGTCACTGTATCTCTGTGCATTCAAAATGCCATCAATAAAATGCACCTGTTTTCGTTGTACATAACATATGCCTGCCCATACCATAACCCCACCGCCACCATGGGCCACTCGATCCACAATGTAACATCAGCAAACAACTCACCCACACGACGCCATACACGCTGTCTGCCAACTTGCGACATCTGTGGCAATGTCCTGTGTGATAAAACTGCACATTTTAGAGTGACCTTTTATTGTGGCCAGCTTAAGGCACACCTGTGCAATAATCATGCTGTCTGATGAGCATCTTGATATGCAGGAGAAGTGCTCACTAACACAGATTTGGACAGATTTGTGAACAATATTTGAGAGAAATAGGCCTTTTGTGTACATAGAAAAAGTCATAGAGTTTAGCTCAAGTGTTAAGTGTTCCGTTTATAATTTTGTTCAGTGTAATAAAAGCCCTGTCTGAGAATGGCGTCACATTTATTTAATGATACAAGATGAAGAACAGCGATGTTGTGATGGGGGGAAGACTTTGTGAACACCCAAATGATGTGCTGCACTTTGACGACAAAACTCTGACAAATAACTACAGACTAATATGAAATAAAAGGATTAGGCTTTGCTCTTTCTACCAAGCTTATCAAAACTTCACTTAATGAAAAGCACCACTTATTTTGTTTCTTCATTTTAATCTCTGGAGTTTTTCCGTTTTACAGCAGCTGTTTGCGTGTTGTTGGTTGCTTGGTAACAGACCTGAGAGTTGATTACCAAACTCGATGGAGGGGTTTAAGATTTCCTAACTACAGATAAGATGAGATTTTATAAGATAGGATAAGAATCCTAAATCAACTTAAGATTTGGTTTTGTAAAACGAATTTGTGAAAAATTCTAAATTAACTTGTCAGATCTTAACTTAAGACTTAAGATCTGATCTCTAACATGGCCTTCCACATGATAAGACTAACACTTGTGTTTCTCTGCTTAGATGTGATGGAGCAGTCTGGCCTGTGGCCCCCAGTCTACAGGGCCCGAGGGGCACATTCCCACATGCAGCATCCCGCTGTGTATCCTCGCTCGCAGTTTCTACGCCAACAGGAGCTTTACGCTCTCCAGCAACACCAGCAGCTTCAGCATCAGCAACACCCGAGCCATCACACGCCACCACCTTCATCACACAGAGCTGCAAACAACACAGAGCTACAGCAGAGAGCCAGAGTTGATCACAGCCAGGTACACACACACACACACACACACACACAAAACCACTCGTAGAGCTAGCGTTGGGGATCGTTTGAATTTTACGGATTTCGATTCTGCTTATCGATTCCAATAAGGTTGCTTAAGGTTAAAAAACCTCGGATATAGTTCACATTTAGTCTTATTGTAAAACATTTAATTAGAGAGCCAGAGTCAACCACAGCCAGGTACACACAACCCCTCGTATAGCTAAAAGCATTTTCAATTTTAAAGGTGCATTGTGTAATATTTAGGACGATCTGTTGACAGAAATACAATATAATATTTATAACTCTTTTCAGTGGTGTATAAAGACCTTACATAATGAACCGTTATGTTTTTATTACTTTATGAAACATTACCATGTTTCTACAGTGGCCCTAAACGGACAAACGCATTTTGCCACTATGTTATTCTTCGTGCAAAGAAGCTAACTAAAGTATGTGAATAAAACACTGACACAATGTTGAACAAGCAACAATAATATTCGCAATAACATATCGTTTTACTGAATAATTAAGTAAACATAATTTCTTAATTTATCTTTGTAAAGAAACCTCATTGCTGAACTGGATACTCTCTGCTTTCTCAGACGACGACATCACTTCCTGTCGGCCACCGTAACTTCTGGTGGTTGCAATTCACAACCTCACCACTAGATGCGGCTAAAAATTACACACTGCACCTTTAACGAATCCGATTCCAAATTATATTATGCTTATCGATTCCGATTCTTATCAATTCCTAATTTCGATTCCAATAAGGTTAAAAACAAACCTTAGATATTGTTCACATTTAGTCTTATTGCAAATCATACGATTGAAAATCATACAATTTTTCAGGTACAGAAACTGTATTCAAATGTAAAATAATACTGCACTTTATATTTGTAATGTGAATTTTATTTATAGTTACAAAAGTTATTTAGTCAAGAACGAGTGAATTTTCTCTTTGTCTTTTGTTGTTTGATTAGTGTTATTATAGAGACGGCAGCTGCTGTCACTTTAAGAGTTGCCCAATATAGTTATAGAGTCGCCTCGGGATTGAATGGTTTAAAATCACATTAAAATCACTTTTGATGTGTGCGCACTGCGCAGCACAGAAAACAACACGCTAGTCGTCTCCCATTTGAATTGTTTAAAGTAATATTGAAAAAAATGCTCACAAAGGAATCGATAAGAATCAAAATTAAAATTGTATAACAAGTATCCGATTCCTGACCTCAAGTTTTCGATTCCCAAGCCTACATATAGCCGTTTTATATCAGACTGTATAAAATGCAGTGGTTTAGAAACAGCTGGGTTTTCAAATGAGCTAATGTTTGACACCTGATACTGAGAGAGGATGTGCTCTTTTCTGTGAAACTAGACAGTTGTTTTTGTGTGCAGGGGAGTAAACTACATTTGGAGCCAATAAATCATGAGTTTTATTTTTTTTTTAAATCCCCCTACAAAACCACAACTGCTCCCTAGGATTCATAACTTCCTCCAAGAGCCAGTTTCATTCTACACACACACAACTAAATGCAGTCTGCAGTACTGTGACATGATCGGACCAAGCACTACTCTTTTTGATTGCAGGTTAAAATCAATAGATCTGAGCCATTAGGGACTAAATTGAAACCTGATTCAGCAATACAGGGGTGTCAAATTGCAATTACATTGATGTACAGATTGCATGACCTGGCAGTCTTGAGAATATATGTCAGTTTCCTTTAATTAACCAAATTGTACAGATCTATATGATATGAGGCTTGAATTCTTTTCTTTAATGCATAGGCAGATTGCATGACCTGGCAGTCTTGGAAATACAGTCAAACCAACATTTATTCAGACACCTTCAACATTTCTTACATTATCAGAGTTTATTTGCTATAGATTTGAAAATGGTAATAAAATATAACAAGAACTCTAGAGTTATCAAATCAGTTGATATTTCACTGGTTTTGTCCTTCCTTCTGTTAGACTGTCTCACAGATTAATTATGTTGAATATCTGTCAGCTGTTAAATTTAACTACACAATTAGATAATACCAGTTTAGATCAACCAGTTACCAAGCAATGCTTAATTCTGTTCAGTCTGTGGTGTAAAAAGGTCGCTTCAGCAATTATAGAAAAAAACACTTCAGCAAAACATGGTCAGGTCAAAGAGTCAGAATAATTTTTGGTCCCAAATTTGTATAAATGTTACTGGTAGTCACTGTATGAAGAATTTTTGGGTATAATATGTCACAGTTTACTTTATTTTGCTCTCCTTACTTACATAAATCAACTATAGTGTCCTGCACCCAACTAGTAAAAAAAATCACGAATTATATCTGGTGTCTGAATAATTTTTGGTTTGCCTATATATGTCGTTTACTTTAACTAAATTGTCCAGATCTCATTTTGAGGCTTGAATTCTCTTTCTTTTCTGACTTTCTGTCATTCTTTTTCTTCTGGAAACAATCTTTGTTGCATTTATTTTCCCGTTATCTCTGTAAAGCTGCTTTGAAACAATCTGTATTGTAAAAGGCGCTATATAAATAAATGTGACCTGACTTCTTTAATGCATAGGTGCAAAAGAAACCAGAGGAGCAGAGCATGGATCTAGAAGACATCCTATCTGATCCGAGCACTCCCAAACCTGCTAAATGCTATTCCTACGGCCCGTCCAACCGGGCCTCCTCTCCTCCCAGGGGATCCGCTGCACACTTGTCCCCTTGCTGCCGGTCCCCTTGTATGCGACCTCACCCTAAAAGCACCCCCTCTACTCCCTGTCCCGCCCCGAGTCCAGTCGCTGTGACGCCCCGCTCCCCGGCCATCAGTCCTTCCCCATCACAACTGCCCAAAGCTGTGGAGTCCCAGGAGAAGAGGGTGGAAGGCCAGCCGCCTCAGGACTATCCTCAGTCCATGGAGCCCGGTGAGGAGATATTCTTCCTTACATATCAATATAAGTAAGCAATAAGGTACATGGGGCTGTGCTTTTATCACGAATAAGTCACGGCTGAAGGGCGTTGTTATTATCACGATGCAGCACTTTAGCCTTATTGCTTTTATAAAATGGTTTCCACACAATACAAATATTAAAGCCAAAAAATATGTATCAATGCAACTTTCGTGAAGTAAAATCACTAAAAGCCTTCCTTCCGACTATCCTCAGTCCATGGAGCCTGGTGAGGAGATATTCTTCTACACATATCAATATATGACTCTAAAAAATGCAAGGCGTTTACTTTTGTGTAAGAGATAATGTACATCCAACTGGTTGTTATCTCTTAATAAACCCCCTTCAGGGTGATCAGGGCGGTCTTCCATCAGCCTGAAGGGGGTTTATTCTGAGATAACAACTGGCTGGATGAACATTATCCCGCTTATTACACGGCTACTTGCCACACAACTAAATAATTAGACACGAAATATTGATCTTGAGATGAAATATTCTATCAGGTCTTTAAATGCAAAGCTTCCGTGGAGAGAGCAGTTCAAACTAGACGGACATTTAAGAGATACGGTATACAGTCACACCACTTAATACACGGTATTTTGCCACATAAATAGTTATGAGGATAAGAGATATTGATTTCAGATTAAACGGTTTTAAAATCGTACATGTTTGTTATCCTATAATCCAACAGTGTACAAAACAATAGTCATAAAATGGCAGCAGCGTTTGTATGAAACAAGAGAGAGCGAGTCCACGATACTGAATGGCATAATTTAATAACTGTACACAAAATATTGATTTGACTGAGTTTTAATATTTTATTAGCTCACCAAAAGCAAAACTTGAAGAATAACCGTTACTAGCAGGCGTATAGCGCTGCTGACTTCAGTGACCCGGATGAGCCTGTGTTTCTGTTTTCAGCGGTTGTTATCTGGGAATAACTTACCGCTGGATGGCGCTATTGACCAATCAGAATCAAGTATTCCACAGAGCCGTGTGATAATGACTTTTAACAGTCTTGTCTGTCTTCTGTCACTGTTTTGAAGCTAAATCCCTGTTTACATCTGGTATTCAGATGCGTTTTGGTCGATCGGATAACAAGTGGTCAAAGGAGACACATTCCCGTTTACACCTGGTGTTTTAATCCGTCTCTTCTGTCCACTTTCAATCACTTCTGTCCTGATTTCTTCGAAGGGAGGGTCTATGGGTGGGTAAATGTGTGGGTTTTTTCAGATCTTTCAATCTAATGGACGGAATAAGCTTGTCCAATTTACATATGAATGCGTCCAGAGATGACGGAAAAACATACGGAGAGCATCAGCTTTAGTTTCTGCTCTGATATCCTGCAAGACCAGCCGAACGCTGTGAGTGGGTGTCAGAAATCAGGAATGGTGAGAGAACATTGTGCTTGGTATGTTTTCATCTTCAAAACAAACTAGGGTCTACATCTGTCAAAGTTTAAACCCCGTCTGGCCAGAGCTCTTCCCATAATGTTCACACATGAGGTCAGTAGACGGGAGAGAATACGATCTTTTGTGTCTCTTTGAACACATTCGATCACATGAGCATCTACACTACGAAAGCAATCCAGTCAAATGTGTTTTCAACTCCCTCTGGAAGTGGTCGAAAGTGGACAAGCTCAAAACGTTTCAGACCTCAGTTTACACCTGTATTTAGCGTCGTCCTGCTTCAAGTCATCATGCCTCAAAAACACATGAGCCACATGTTGGTTGTTATTCATGCTGAGCCCCTCATGCAGAAACAATCAGGGCTTTTTTTAGACTCTGTGGCTCTGTGTGGGCGGCTATATAGGCAAGAGCACGATTGACTAAAGCTGCTGATAAATGCAGAAAATGGCCGCCAGCTCAGCTCCCCAGCGCCATCACATCAGTAAAGATGGAGAAACACCTCGTCCAGACTCACCCCATCCCCAGCCTACACCTTCTTTATCATCATTAACACCTCACTAACTGTTGCAGCATGCCAAAGATATAACAGTGTCAGAGAGAGAGAGAGAGAGAGACCTGTTTTACCTCAGAGTTACCCCTTTAACAGCTGCACTTCTTAACAAAGAGCTAAGATCAAGGCATAGCGTCACTGTCATGTGGAATACAATGCGTTTTTTGTTCAGACCTCAGGTGCAAAGCTTGTTAAACAAACAAGTCACCCTTATAAGGTTGTCAAAAGTGTAAAACAAGCCAGTAAAAACTGAAAATGTAAAAAAATTTGAGTGTTCATCAAAGGAGTCAAGACCCTTGGACTTTTGTCGCACTTGAACCACGAATACACACAAAAAATGTAATGGCTTCGAGGAGTTTTGTGGTTGAAATGTAAAAAAGTAACAAATCCTTCACCCGTGGGTCAATTTGACCCCTTTATGAATAAATGTAATGCAAGGAATGCTTCAGGACACATAGAAAAAACTAAAAATGTTCAAAATTCAAACTAAAAATGCTAAAACTTAACCAAAAAAAAAATTTTTTATAATGTCTACATGTGTATCTGAATGCATCTGAAGAGAAATGACTTTAGGACCCAGAGGAACATCTCATTTTCTCCATATAGAGATATAAGGCCATCTAGAGTCATGAAATACATGTTATATTATTTTTTTTTACCACAAGAGTTCGACAGAGACAACCAATGTAAGATATTTTGAGCTGAATTAAAGTTTTATGCATGAAGTTGTAAATGATTTTGAATTTAAGTTGAAAGAATGTGAGGAATATGCTTAAATTACTATTTTATTTATTTATTATCTATTGATCAAAACTAGTAATTTAAAGGTAAATAAAAAATAACAAAAAAAATTGCATTATAAAATAGAAAAAATATTAGCAAAATGAAATAAAATAAGCTTTCTGAAAAAAAGTGGGAAAAAAGTATAATTTTAGGGCTTCGGGTCATTTTGACCCACGAGGGAAAGATGTGTTACAAAGTGCGAGGGAAGGATGAAGGTTAAACATGTCACCCTTATAAAGTTGTCAAAAGTGTAAAACAAGCCAGCTTTTACACTGATATTTTTAAAGGCTTTGTTCTTGACGCAACTGGGCTTCATTTATGTTCCCTTTCACAGATTTGCCACCTGGATATACCTATCCAGAAATCAACATGGGATACAGGACTGGCCCCGACACTCAAGATGTGCAGCTTGCAGAGCCTGCGGATCTAGAAGATGTTCAGACTCGACCTGTTGAACACACTCCTCCAGCTCTTTCCAGCTTGGGAGAGGGCCTGGATTGCCATGCAATGGTGAGGCCTCTCCAAGAGCCAACGATGCAAGTCGATGCCACACGGCCAGTCGAGGACCAGCCCGAGCGTGTGTTTGTGCAAGGGGACGATGTGGAGATGAGATGCTGTGAACCCGTACAGGCTAATCAGGAAAAGGAGCGTGTCGAGATCATTTGCACACCTGTTGAAGTTTCAGACTGTAAAGTAGGACCTACCCTGTTATCTGAGGAAGCAATCCGTCAAGAAGAGCCAACCGTTACCTTTGAGGAAGAAGTGGGCGAAGATATTCTTCAGTCTTCGAGTCTAGAGACACTAAAGGAACAGGGACCTCCATTACCACAACAACCATGTGTCTCTGATTGTTCACCAAACGCCATCGTCCAAGCAGAGGTTGCAGCGGTTGATGAGGAAGAGCACAAGGAAATCTGTGCAACGGTTGAATCTCCAACTTGCTCCCAGAGTCCCACGTCGAGTTACTGGAGTCTGGAGCTCCTGATTGCGGCAGCTTTCTGTGGAGACTGTCCTCCACCCTCTCCTCCCGTCTCCTACCAATCCCCGGGATCCTGTGTCCCGCTGAACTCCTCCTGTCACGGCATGGAGCTGCTCAGTGAACTGGCGGATCTCGAACTGCAGCGCTATCACCAAAGCTGCAGTAAAACTCCAGGTATGTTTAATGTGAGAACCTGTTTAGAAATTACCAGTCAAACCAACGTTTATTCAGAGACCTTCAACGTTTCTCACATTATCAGAGTTTATTCACTATAGTTTAGAAAATGGTAATAAAATATAACAAGAGTTATCAGATCACTTGATATTTCACTGGTTTTGTCCGTCCTTCTGTTAGACTGTCTCAGAGATGAATTATGTTGAATATCTGTCAGCTGTTAAATTTAACTACACAATTAGATAATACCAGTTTAGATCAACCAATTACCAAGCAATGCTTCATTCTGTTCAGTCTGTGGTGTAAAGGGTCGCATTAGCAATTAAAGAAAAAACACTTCAGCAAAACAGGGTCAGGTCAAAGTGTCTGAATCATTTTTGGTCCCAAATTTATCATCAAAATTACTGGTAGTCACTGTATGAAGAATTTTGGGTTATAATATGTCACAGTTGACTTTATTTTGCTATGCTCACTTACATAAATGAAATATAGTGTCCTGCACCCACTAGTAAAAAAATAAAACAATATATCTGGTGTCTGAATAATTTTTGGTTTGACTTATTTTTATTGTGTTTCTTTTTCTTCATCAAAAGGAGAAGATCAGTGGATTTTCGACCTGCAGAGTCTGGCCACTTTGGCCGCAGCTCGCGCTCTTGAATTGGGCTCTCAGGATCACGGCACCACAGATGTTGAGATGCGGTTTCCGGCTAGAAGATCTCTCAACTTGCGCAGAAAATGCAGCTGGACACCTCGCCATGAGCCAGTAACACACCCTTGTTTTGTTCTCTCAGATACATGTTTTTCATGTAGTTTGTAATATATGTTACATATGCTCATTTTTTATATACTGTATTTAACAAATATGTTTTCTACATCCTACTTTATTTGCATTCTTTCTCTTTAGTCCTTTTTTGTGTCACAAAGACTGTAACAAACAAAAATTTCAGAAAGGTTTTAACTAGGATGCACCGATATGAAAATTTTGGCCTATACTGATTATTCTTTATGTTTGAATGCCGATAACCGATATATTGGCCGGTAAATCTAAATCCAATTTTTATTTTTATTTCTGAGAGCCTGATTACAAGAAATAAAAGTCTCACCATTAACCACCATGTCTCAAGCACACAATTATTATGTTCTCATGATAATTTTATGTATACTATATGACTGTTTTTATGTTGCCTATTATGTAGCCTATATGAATGTTGCACTTAACTGTATTTTCCTTTTTTAAAGTGATTTCAATCATATTTCATGCAATTCAAATCCATCATGTTGAACAGTGCCCATCTTAAGTGTCTCAGCTGAAGGAAATAATCCATTATTTATCGGCTTTAATATATAGGCCAGATTTTCTTATCAGGCTGATAACGATAACATTAAAAAGAAACGTATATCGGCCGATACCGATATGGTGGCCGATATATCAAACCAAAAGTCTGTCCAGAAGACATCCGAGGTCGGAGCCAGTAACCAGTAACTAAGAAAAGGGTTGTTGGCTTGTGTTCCCATAGGTGTGTCCTGTGAAAGGTGTGGACAGTATGGACGGGCAGGAGTTGGAGATGCGGGTGAGACTGGCAGAGCTGCAACAGCGTTACAAAGAGAAGCAGAAAGAACTGGCCAAACTCCAGAGAAAGCATGATCACCAGTAAGCCTGACATAACCACAAACTCACAATATTGACCTTGCTTAAAGGGGATCTGTGTCATTTTTTCAATTATGTCTTAAATTTGTCAGTAACACTTTACAATAAGGTTCATTAGTTAATTGATTAACTAACATGAACTAACAATGAGGAATACATTTGTTTCAGTATTTAATCATTTTTGTTAATGTTAGTTAATAAAAATCCCGCTGTTCAAAGTTTGTTCATGTTAGTTCACAGTGCATTAACTAATGTTAATAAGTACAACTTTTTATTTTAATAATGTATTGGTAAATGTTGAAATTAATATTAACTAAGATTAATAAATGCTGAAGAAGAATTGTTTATTCTTAGTTCATGTTAACTAAGGTAATTAACTAATGTTAACTAATGAACCTTATTGTAAAGTGTTACCCATTTGTCGTATCCTAGTTTACATGCAAAACACTCGTAGGCGTAGGGCGGCACGATTAATTGTGTTTTAATCGCGATACTAATATTTGCCTCTCTCGATTCATTTTTTTAAATAATCATCTCAATATTTGCCCGCTTGTTATTTATCCTGAAAATGCTTTTTATTTTATTTTACATTTGCATTATCTTATATTGGTAACAAGTCCCCACTAGTGTTAATGTTTGTGGTTGCCAGATGTAAATAGCTTAAATCCCCCAAACAGAGCTTTTCAATCAAACCTTCTGCGATTTATTTGGAAAAAATCAAAACATGGATCTCCACCTTATTGTTTAGGATAATGTTTGGGATTATTAAATGAACAGTAATTTGGAATTATTGGAAATAATGAGGAGTTTCACTGTTCTATCTTTTGAAGTTTAAGATTTTACCACTTTTCATGATGTGAATCAGTTGATGTGAACGACAGCCACTGACAGTTTTTAGTGCGTATCAACAAGTAGGCCATCGTTCTTTGCAGTATGAATTTGCATAGCGATCTGGATCTGTAGTTTGTCCCATTTGCAACCGAATTGTGTTACTTAGAAGATCTAATGTGAAGACGCATTACAAATCGCTTATCAAAACCGTGCATTTTGTATTGACTTGCCATCTGATGAAATAATCATAGTTGGTTAAATTAACCTTTTGGGTGACGTGTAGCTTGGTACATTACCACTTTTGATAATTATGCAATAATTTATATATAACGTTAACTGTCTTATGTCTGATTAATTATCGCGATTAGAATTTTTTCAGCAAAATAATCGTGGTTATCACTTTAACCATTATCGTGCAGCCCTACGTAGGCGTTCCTAGTTCTGGTGGCCCTACTAATAGTTATGAAACTCAAAAACCCTAAGTATTCAAAGGGTCATTATTTGCACAATAACATTTTGACACTAGTGGCAAAAGTTCACCATGTTTTCCTTCAGGAAAGAGGAGACTCCTCGCAGTCCAGCACGTCGAGGCCCTGGTAGACCACGCAAACGAAAATCAGTCCCTGGTCTTGGCTCCGGGACCCTCAATGAACCTCAGAAACGAGTGAAGTGAGTAACTCCTGTTCTTCTGTCCACTCAGCATGCCTCTCACACACAGCACATAAACCCCACAGTATCAACACTGTTTCACTGTATGTTTGTATAGGTTTATAGACACTCTCTTAAAGGTGCATTGTGTAATATTTAGGAGGATCCGTTGACAGAAATGCAATATCATATACATAACTATGTTTTCAGTGGTGTATAAAGACCTTACATAATGAACCATTTTTATTACCTTCGAATGAGTCATTTCTGTCTACACACACCGCGGGTCTCCTTACATTGAATTGCGCTGACATGTTTCTACAAACGCGTTTCGTCACTATGTTGTTCTTCGTGCAAAGAAGCAAACTAAAGTCAGCGAATAAAACACTGACAAAATAGCCGCGGTTCCATTACCCTTCAATTTGTGCAAATTGAAATTGCGAATTGAAAATACGCCCAATGGAAACACGTCAATTTCGCAAAAACTCCCATTTATTGCAAAAAAGTTTTTACGCTCGAATGAGGTGGTTTTTCAGGCAATTCAAAAAATAAATATTTTGCAAAACTGCAATGGAAACAGTTTTTGCGCATTTACAGTCACTTGACGAGTTCTTTATTAAACTCATAAAAGAATTACAGGAATACTGGATTCTAAACCTCAAAGAAATGCCATAATCAAGACCTCGAAGCAGAAATGAGGGAGAAACTCCCAGAAACTCCTCATATGAGCCGCTCACAGTATAAGGGTCTTTCCTCTCCGTTAATGATTGGATAACACACATACGTCTCTTTTGATTAATAATAATGACCAGTGCAGTGGCTGGGATATACGTAAACCTACCAACGTCCGTCGCCATGATTTTGGGAATGACTTATCGCGAGAGTTTTAGTCGCATAACATTGGGTAATGAAAACGCCGTCATTTCGCAATAGTTTTTTGTCGACATTTAGAAAAAAACGCAAAAGTGTTGCGCAAATCTGTAATGGAAACCCACCTAATAATGAACAAGTAACAATAACATTTGCAATAACATCGTTTTGCTGAATAATTATGTAAACCTGTTTTTTTTTTTATCTTTGTAAAGAAACCTTATTGCTTAACTCTGCTGTCTCAGACGACGACATCATCTCCTGTCGGCCACCGTAACTTCTGTTGGTTGCAATTCACAACCTCACCACTAGATGCCGCTAAAAATTAAATTACACACTGCACCTTTAAATCTCTGTACATACACTGTGTGTGTGTGTGTGTGTGTGTGTGTGTGTGTGTGTGTGTGTGTGTGTGTGTGTTTGTGTGTGTGTGTGTGCGTGCGTGCGTGCGTGTGTGTGTCAATGAACCTGTTGTGTCTGTCGATGGTGATGTGAATGGCAGGACCGCCGGGGGGTGGTTGTAATGAGAGCACTGTGAATTCTCCCCTAATCTATTTCACTGCCAAGAATGTGACAGATTCCTGTCGTTTAGCACTTGGGTCTGCGCAGGCCGCTTCACGATGACATGCATACTTGCACTGCAATTAATTCATGTGTGTCTGGGTGTGCTAATTTGTATTTATAAATATAAACTGGCAGCTGCTTTCTGTCTTAGGCATTTTTCAATTTAATGTGTAATTACATATGGAATTGCTATTAATGAACAACACATAATGTGTGTTTTATTTTGTGGAGCTGTTTATAATTAGTTACTACTTTTGTAATTACCTTAATGGACATGTAATAAGCAACATTCCCCAAAGATGTACCATGGTAACCATAGTTAGATCAGATTACCATAATTCTGTAAAACAATTGGGTAACACTTTATTTTGCAGTGTCATTGTTACAAAATTTTACATGTAGTTTCTGTAGTAATTACTATTATTTATACATAATTACATGCAACTAACCATAAACCAAACCCTAATCCTAACCCTTTAGTAAAGGGTAAAAAAAAAAAAAACAGTTACATTTTATTTTAAGGTGTCATTGTTACAGTGTAATTATATATTTAAGTACTGAGCAACGACATGTACTTACTTGTCGGATTAGGATTTGGTTGAGGGTTAGTTGCATGTAATTATGCATTATTTACTGTTATTACTATGGTAAGTACATGTAACAATACTGTATGTAGCAACGACACTGTAAAATAAAGTGTTACCAAATAAAGTGTAACCAACAATTGTTGTAACTATAATAACCCTTGCAAAAAATGCTTTCGCCACAGTAATTGAATACATCGTGGTACAAAATGATTACCATATTCAGGCAGAATTGTTTGGTAGATACTTGACAAGCTCAGTGAAAAAAAAGAAACTCCTTTAGTACCAAACTTTATCAATAATTATAGTTTGATCTAATTCAAAAAACGACTGCATGTTTAATATATGTGCACTATGCATTTTTATTACACCATGTATCCAGTTTCACGGTTTTAGCTTAGCATGCTGCTCACGTCAACTCTATTGGAATCGATTGTGAGTTGAGTCTCTCATGTGTTTCTTGTGAAGTGTGCTATTTGTTTGTGTGAGTTGTTTCCAGTGCTAAGCTTTCCAAATCAGTCACTTATGAGCTTCGCCGTGAGTTGATGCACTGCCTGTTCAGATTTTGGTACCAGAACTGTGGAGTTTGTCTTGACTGTAGTCAGGATGAGTGATTGTGTTCCTCGATGCCTGCGGAGGATCTGTCGATGTTTAGAGGTTTGAAGTGGGTTATTGACACTCCAAACACCCCCTAAAACCTCCTTCTATCTCTCTTTCTCATTGTGTTCGCTGTCATGTCACCTCGTGTCTGTTTCCGCTCGCCTGCCTCTGCCCTCGTGCCAACCAGCCGCTTCGATGTGAGTCCACATGACAGTGACACCCAGGGCACTGTGTGTGTGTGTGTGTTTGTCTACTGTATATAAAAGAGGGCAGTGTGTCTAGCAGCGTTTAACAGGCTAGCAGTCTGATCTTCATTGTGTTAAACATCACACTAGATTTTCTGCTGTTGAGCTTGGGGGGCGGTGCTGCATACTTACTCTTTGGCAGAAATCACTTTTAATACAAAATGTTGTTTATGCACCGTGATATTATAATGTTATTAAATATTATTTAGTAATTTCATTGGTCTGGATGGCTGGCTGATATGGTTGTCATTAGATATGTTTCAATCCACCTATTTTTATGCACATTTTAGGATATCGCATTAAAAAACGCTGGATAGAAACGCCAATATGCGCATAAATTAAAAAAATGCGCATAAAAAACATATGTGCTCAATTGAGTCTGATTATTTTTAGATTTTTTTTTTTTTTTTGCTGTTGAGTTTGAGGCAGTGCAGCATACTTACTCTTCGGCAGAAATCACTTTTAATATAAACTGTAATTTATGCACAGTGATTAGGGTTGGGTATCGTTTGAATTTTAACGATTCCGATTTCGACACTGCTTAGGTAAATATCAAAATAAAATTAAATAAAAATCAATATTAAACAAAAATCTACAGGCTGAAGAACACTTATGCAAGGAATGTTTGCCTGTGGTTTAAAATACCATTAGAAAAACAACTAGCTTAACTAATGTAAATTTCTAGCATTATTAAAGACAAGTAAACACTCAGTAATTAAAGAAAAAACAAATCAATTAAATTAATTAAAATCACATTTTCGGTAAGCGCTTTGAAGGTTTAAATTTGAATGAAGCGTCTCGCGCTCTAATGGTTTAAAGTCATATTTGAAATGCTCACAAAGGAATCGATAAGAGGAATCGAAATTTTTATTTTATAACAAGTATCTGATTCCTGACCGAGTATAAGATTTTAGAATTTGAATCGATTTTTGATTCCCAACCCTAACAGTGATATTATAATGTTATTAAATATTATTTATTAATTTCGTTGGTCGGGATGGCTGTCCCTAGCTATGTTTCATCCACCTATTTTTATGCACATTTTAGGATATCGCATAAACAAAACTGCTGGATAGAAACGCCAAGATGCGCACAAATTCTAAAAATGCGAATAAAAAACGTATGCGCTTAATTTAGTCTGATACATTTTTTTGTCCGATAAGAAAATGTGCATAAACTACGATGGAAACGCATTTACTGAATAAATTCTTTGATGCGCATAAAAAAAGTAATGTGACTTTGCGCGATGGGACGGCACAACTGGACCAACCAGTAGACCGATTTTTTTTTTTTGCACAGCATCTGAAATGCTGTTTTGGTTGTTCTGAAATGTCTGAGCAAAGTCTGTCGCCAAAGTGGTTCAGTATAATTGCCTTCCAGAACTCTCTTACACGACTGCAATCCCAAACAGCAGGCGTCGGAAAGCAAGATAACATGATCGTGTTTATTGCGCAATAAAGTAATTTAATAATTATTATATACAGTTGGTTCTTCTACTGCAAAAACTTCCATTTTTTCCATCCAGTTTATCGAGTGACTGGATGGAAACGGTGCTTTATTCTCAAATGTTTTATGTGATATTCCAATTTTGCGCATAAGTTAAATTCGCAACTTTGGATGGAAACAGTGCTTTATTCGCAAATGTTTTATGCGATATTCCAATTTTGCGCATAAGTTAAATTCGCAACTTTGGATGGAAACGGTGCTTTATTCTCAAATGTTTTATGCGATATTCCAATTTTGCGCATAAGTCTAATTCGCAACTTTGGAAGGAAACAGTGCTTTATTCTCAAGTGTTTTATGTGATATTCCAATTTTGTGCATAAGTTAAATTCGCAACTTTAGATGGAAACGGTGCTTTATTCGCAAATGTTTTATGTGATATTCCAATTTTGCGCATAAGTTAAATTCACAACTTTAGATGGAAACGGTGCTTTATTCACAAATGTTTTATGTGATATTCCAATTTTGTGCATAAGTTAAATTCGCAACTTTAGATGGAAACGGTGCTTTATTCACAAATGTTTTATGTGATATTCCAATTTTGCGCATAAGTTAAATTCGCAACTTTGGATGGAAATGGTTCATTCGCAAATGTTTTATGCGATTTTCCAATTTTGCGCACAAGTTAAATTCGCAACTTTGGATGGAAATGGTTCATTCGCAAATGTTTTATGCGATTTTCCAATTTTGCGCACAAGTTAAATTAGCAACATTGGATGGAAACGGTGCTTTATTCGCAAATGTTTTATGTGATATTCCAATTTTGCGCATAAGTTAAATTCACAACTTTAGATGGAAACGGTGCTTTATTCACAAATGTTTTATGTGATATTCCAATTTTGTGCATAAGTTAAATTCGCAACTTTAGATGGAAACGGTGCTTTATTCACAAATGTTTTATGTGATATTCCAATTTTGCGCATAAGTTAAATTCGCAACTTTGGATGGAAATGGTTCATTCGCAAATGTTTTATGCGATTTTCCAATTTTGCGCACAAGTTCAATTCGCAACTTTGGATGGAAATGGTTAATTCGCAAATGTTTTATGCGATTTTCCAATTTTGCGCACAAGTTAAATTCGCAACATTGGATGGAAACGGTGCTTTATTCGCAAATGTTTTATGCGATATTCCAATTTTACGCATAAGTTAAACTTTGGATGGAAACATAGCTACTGTTGTGGAGAATTTTAGTTTGCAGGTGTATGTTAGGATTGGAAATTGTGAACCAGTTCTTTTCAACAAGTTTGATTTACTTTTACAACACACAGACTCGTTGAAAAAAATGTGCATCTACCTTAATTTTTGCAAAAATCCTAACCAGTGCATTTACATACAATTCACTGCAGATATACTGCAATACTTAATTTCTTGAATGCAATGTTTATAAACCTTTAAAGATATGCACATATATTCTGCTAAGAATGTCATCCAGACAAATTGCCACCATGTGCACACAAGTCATATCTTTCTGTTTTATAGATTTGAAAAACAACGCTAAAGGGCTAAACCATAACGATAACTATATTTGCGTCCACACCAACGAAGAGATAACGGTCTGTTTATTCTAAGCTCGCGCGCTGCGGTTTCAAAGTGTGTACAACGTAATTGAACATGTTTTTGCTGTTATTGTTGTATTTCCACGGTTTTAACCAGCCGATGTCCTCAGCATGCTGTGTGTTGAGTGAAGCGAGTGTAATCGAGCTAATAATCTCACAGTGAATTTAGCTGACGTGTGACAACACCTAGTCTTTTTCACTGCAACTTCAAAAGAAGCAAGACAATGTTGTCGATACCTGAGGTAATGTTAACACTTGGATTTTGGCGGATTTTTCTGGACCTCGGCGATTAACTTCTCCACAATCGTCTGCCATTTTAAGTGCGCGAGCCCTGAAATTCGAGTGGACTCTGATTGGCTGTCAGTGTTTTATCGTTCAACAGCTGGGAAAAAAAATCATTTTGAAAGTGATCCCAACTATTTTGTTTCTCTATAATCACTGGTTAAGTGGAATCGGATTCAGAACCTGAATCCTTAAAATCCTTTCAATCCTCATAGCTAATGTGCTGTTTTGGTTTGTTGTATGGTAGTGTATGTTGTCACTCGTGGGTATTACAGTGTGACACCATTAGCAGACATTCAGTGTTTTCTCTGGTGCGGGTGACGCCATGCTAAGACATCGTCACTTGCTGGTTTTCATTTAGCCTCTTGTGATTGAGGGCAGTGGGTCAGTATAACCCTAGCTCACATCCTGTGTGTGTGTGTGTGTGTGTGTGTGTGTGTGTGTGTGTGTCTGACACTGTGTCTGTGCTTCAAATCCCTTACAGTGTGTGTGTGTTCGAGAGAGCTCTGTTTAATTAGCCGCCTTGAGCGCGCACCAAGGGGAGGGTCCGTGTCACGTTGTGTTTGTCAGTTTCGTTGCGCGGTGCGGTCTACCTCACGGGGAATCAACACACACTCCATTGCTGCCTCTGTCCCCTTGCCTGTCAATCACCAAACACCAGGATATACACACACTATTCCTGTGTGCACATATACACACTAGTATATTAGCGTCAATAGACACAGATGCATTCCCAGCACAAAACGCAGCTGATCTGATTTTGTCCCGCAAGGAAAGAAAAATCGCAAGAGATCTCTTTAATTTCCCTAGACACCAATGAGTTTAAATGAAGATCAAATGGAGACGTTGACTTTTCCTGGGAAAAAGACCCCGGTAATTTCTTGAGTTTGAGAAGAGATCTAAATGATGTCCCAAAGTGAGTTCAGATTTTGTCAAGTTCAGCATCGGATATCTCAACACGAATTTAATAATTTCTCATCAAATTCTGTAGAGACAGAATTATCTCAGCAATGCTTTGTGATACTCTTACTCTTAAGGTGATGATACACAGGGCAACTTTTTGGGCAATATCGCTGGGCAATGTTACCGTCAACGGCCAACCAGGTGAGACACAGGGCCCACGACCAATCTAAATTATCCAGATAGACATTTATTGCCCATTTTCAATGGGAAAGTGCCCAAGCAACAATCGCTCGGCAAGATTGCCCAGCAATATTGCTCAAAAAGTTGCCCTGTGTATCATCACCTTTAAGGTCCTTGCACACTGAGTCCGAAATTTTCGTATGCGTTATCCTAAAAATTAATCCCGCACAGAAACCTTGCACACTGAGTCCGATGCGCATTGATTAATCCGTTGCGGAAAAAAAATCGTAAAACAATACAAAATGGAGTCTTCAAGCAGTGAGGATGATTTTGTTCTCTCTCTTCTTAAAAAGAAAAAAGAAAGATGAAATATTGGGTCAATCCATCTAATCCTGAGATTGCGTAGAGAGGAAGGAGAGTTTGCTGCGGGATTATCCCGAGAGATTCAGAGTTTACTTCAGGAATCAGTGGCTCAGTTTGATGCTTTGCTAGCGATACTGGAGCCACATGTTATAAACAAGACCACCAATTTCCGTGAACCAATGGATCCTGAAGAGTTCTGGATTTTGGCGTCCGCTTGTAATGTACGGTGGCTCCGAATTGTCAAAACACCTCTTAAAATGCTTGCTACGGATGCAAAAAATGCAGAAAATCAAACCCGGTGCAATTTTTTTTTATGACGGAAGAAAGTTTCGTAGGCAGTGTGTGAACATGATTGACACAACGTGAGGTCGTATTTATTTTTTAACACGCGAAAATTTCGGACAAGACATTTACACCGTGTCCTAGTATGTTCAGTCGTGTTTCCAAGTTTCCATTGTCCGTCGTTTCTTTGCACTCACAAGATTTTACATCAATGCAGTACATGTTCACACCAAGGACAGTAACAATAGCGATAACTAGTTTTGATGATCGTCATAATTCTGTAAAAATCGGAAAGCCCAAACCACAGCTATGGCGATAACGAGGAATGATATTCTTGGAATTGCTTTCGCAATGATTTTGACAGCCAATCTGAATCCACTCGACTTAAAAGAGCTCAAGCTTTTAAAACGGGCCGACGACTTATAAAAGCGCACTTATAATAAACAGAACATTTCCGTCAGTTGGTATGGATGCTAATGTAGTTATCTTTATAGTAACTGTTCTCGGTGTGAGGCAGAGTTTATACTTAAATGAAACACAACTGAGATCTCCATTATGTCTCCTGAGCTTTTAAAAAAGCAAGCTCAGAGCAAAACAGCATTTCCCTCTGGGACTACATAAGCAGAAGCACATTACAGCAAACAAAATCTCAATTAGGTTTCCACAAAGACAGCCTCTCCAGAGATGTCTAACAGCGATTAAACGGCTGGTGTGAGTGACGGCACACTAGCGCTCGTCTCTTTTGCTGGTGGATGGAAGGGAATCTTTTGTCCTGTGTGCCGTCGGTCTTGCGTTCGGTCTGTCTGGCAAATTTCCAGGGAAATTCAAGGGCATTCGCTCCAAGCCTACGTTCAGAGCCTCGCTGATATGGAAACACAACTGCAAGGCCTCTGATATTCACCAAGAACAATAGCGTCAAACATGCAGTGCCCTCAAATGGCTCGCTCTTTCTTTTCAAAGCAACCGGCCCCTTTTTGCAGCAGGAATCGTCCCTGATAATTCACACTGGGCTTTTTTTATCCGGCAACTGCTGTCTGATCACAGTTCCTCAAGCGCGAGGTGTGGAGACCATGCGTTTTTCTTCTTCACTGTTTCAATACTCATCAGAGGAAGAGCATGCAGTGATTTGTTCTGATCTTTCTTCTTTCATCATTTCATACACATTCACAACACTGCCTGAGCTATAGAGGCGTTTCTGTCATGACTCTTGAGTATTTTAAGTGAACAAATCGCTGTCTTGTATTTTGTTTGTTTGTTTGCTGTGAAGCACCTGACTTCAAGACTGATTATTGCACACGCACACAGCAATATAATGTGCTTTCTGAAGGAGAATTTAATTGGTTGGACCTGCTGAGCAAATACAACTATCACTGAATGAGACGGTTTTAAATCTGAATGACGGAGCAGCGCTGAACTAATTGGGACATTTTTGTTGCCGAGGATCTTATTGACTAAATTATAGAGGCCATGAATGATTAATTCTGGCTACGTTCAGACTTAGTCCAAATCCGAGAATCAGAATAATCAGAATTAGCTGTGAACAGCAAAAAATCACATGAAATGCGATTTTTACAAATCAGTTTCAAGCTACATCCATATGTGGTTTGAAATCCTATTCAAATCACATTTCTGTAAACCCGTTTCAGTCTGACCGCTCTGATCGGATTTCGCGTGGTTTATGTGACTTTCGCACGCCACGTAAAATGTAAACATCAGACGTCGTTATAGGAAAGTCGCTGCCGAAACTTTGTTGAAACGAAGACGTGTTGTGTCAAAGTGCCGGACAAACAGAAAAGATCAGATTCCAATCGGACACACAAACAATCGGATTTGGACTGACAGTGTGAATGTACTGTAGCCTCAGTTTAACACAAAAAGAAAATGGCTGAAGAATTATCCTATTTTGTGTATGCTATTGTTAAAATTCAAGCTCAAAAGCTGTCAAAATAAAAAACGCTTTTGTTGTCATTTGTGGAGAAAATCAGTTATCAGTTTTACTTTAGGATAAGAAGACTTGATTTGGTCGCAAAACACTTTTGAGCAAATCTGCTGAGTAAATGATTCAATGACATAAAGACGCTGTGGTAATGATGTAACAGCCTCTTCTGTTGTTTGATTGACAGGATCATTCATTCAGTAACACAAAAAGAAAATGGCAGAGGAATTATCCTTATTTGTGTATTGTTCTTTCTATAGTTTGATCAAATTCAAGCTCAAAAGCTGACAAAAAAAAAGTTTTGTTGTCATTAGTGCAGAAATCAGTTTTATTAAATGATAATAAGACTTGATTTTGTCACAAAACACTTTTGAACAAATATACTGAGTGAATGATTCAATGACACAAAAAAGACACTGCGGTAATGACGTAACGGATATGAATAAATGGTTTACGGGAAGAATCAAAATATCCAGCACTACTGAGCGGCACAGTCTGTAACAGCCTCTTGTGTTGTTTGATTGACAGGTTGGTGGGGGCGGGGCTAAGTCCACTAGCAGAGGAGCATCGGGGAGCTGGAGACTCTCAGAAGAAGAAGAAAAAACTGTCCAATCGAGGGTTTGGCCGTCTCAGCTCTTCACAGGTCAGTCCTCTAAACATGAGTGTCTTTGTCCTTTCTTCTCTTGCTCCCATTGGATTGATTTGGAGATGTGAACCAGAGTTTGAAACCAGGGTTTCCAGGGGTAAAAATCAACTGTGGCGGGGAACGCTGTTAAATCACTAGTCAAGTAGCCAAATTGGCCGGTGAGTGAGAAAGTTAATTTCAAACCCTTATGTGAACAGTGTGAGTTTTAGGGATCAGAAAGTAGCCCAGAACAAGTCTTGATGTTGGTCTCAAAATGTCTACCCCTATTGTTCTCTCTTAGATGAAGTCACAGTGTTATAGGAAGAATAGCACCCTTGATCAACAAATAACTCATCTGAAGCAGAAGGTCTCAGGTGGACGACACACATCTGGAGCTGCTTCCAGAGACCCGGAGTTTTCCTTGTCCTCTAAGAGCCTGTACTCTGGCCACAGTAACTCCAAAAGAGATTCCTCACAGCTCAGCGGAGCCAACGAGTCCGAGAGCCTGAGCGATACAGGTAAAACACATCTTCAGTGAGGCCCGGTGTCATATCATGTGTCATTTGGCTTTAACAATGAAGAACAAAATATCACCATCCCAGAATATCAGGATGACAATCAGGATAAGTCAGTACAATCTACATTTGTATTGTACAATTTTTTTTTTTTGTCATTTAGAATTTACAGCTTTTTTAGCCATGCAAATATGGAAAATTTTGCCGATATCGATAACCGATAATTCTTTATATTTAAATCCTATAACCGATATATCGGTCGATAAATCTAAATCCAAATTTGTATATCATTTTTGAGAGTCTGCTTACAAAAAACAAAAGTCTCACCATTAAAAACCATGTACCAAACACACAATTATAATGTTCTATAATTAATTCTATGTTAATTGTATGTAGCCTATATGACAGACTTATTTTCCTTTTTCGAAGTGATTCCAATCATATTTCAAGCAATTCAAAACCATCATGTTGTACAGTGAGCATCTGAAGTGTCTCAGCTGAAGGAAATAACACATTATTTATCGGCCAAATTTTCTTATCGGGCCGATAACGATAACATTAAATATATAAAAATATATCGGGACGATAACATTAAAAATAAACATATATCGGGCCGATAACGATAACATTAAAAATAAACATATATCGGGCCGATAACAATAGCATTAAAAATAAACATATATCGGCCAATACCGATATGGTGACCGATATATCGTGCATCCCTACTTGAAATCATCTTAAAAATGCAACATCACACCACTAGATGCCAAAAGTGATGAAGTCTATCGGTCGGGTGCTTGAGTAGTCAGAATAACCAAAATGCAATGCACACTTGAAACTTTCTGCCTAAATGATGGACTTTTGCGAATTGCAAATGCAATGCTTTGTTTTCAGATATAGTATAAAGTTGTGTATTCATGTACATGATTGTGTCTTGCGCTCTTTCCCAGCCACGAGTGGGGACAGCGGGACGCAGGAGTGCTGGAAGAGGCACGAGCCTGTGGAAGTTAAGAGGGAAAGGAAGAAAAGTCCTGGATCAGCAGCGTGTTTGCCAGGGTCCAGGATCCCGCAGGCCAGGGGACCGGGAGTGGACGAGGACGGGGAGACGTCTCCTCTGGAGAGCGAGTCCTCTGAGCAAGGTGAGAGTCTCGTCTCGGAAGAGTAAGAAAAGCTTAGTCTCTGTTTACACCTGGGATTAAGATGCGTTTTGGCCGATCGGATCACAAGTGGACGAAGGAGACACATTCCCGCTTACACCTGGTGTTTTAATCCGTCTCTTTTGTCCACTTTCAATCACTTCTGTCCGGATTTCTTCGAGGGGAGTGTCCTATGGTCGGGTAAATGTGTGGGTTTTTTAAATCTTTCGATCTAATGGACGAAATAAGCTCACGCAATTTACAGAGAGATGGAGACGACGCTTTAGTTTCTGCTCTGATATCCTGCAAGACCAGCCGAACGCTGCGAGTGTGTGTTAGAAATCAGGAATGATGAGAGAACATTGTGTTTGGTATGTTTTCATCTTCAAACTAAACTTGGGTCTCCAGCCGACAAAGTTTAAACCGCGTCTGGCCGAGCTCTTCCCGTAATGTTCACGCATGAGGTCTCTTGAATATTTCTTAATTGAGTGCATGTGGCTTTAGCGGCAGTGAGAAAAGTTTGTTAGTAAGCGAGAGTGCTATGTGTGTGTGTTAGTCTCGTACTTATTGTCTGGTCTACTTTGTTTGGTCCAGGAAGAGATTGTCTGACCAACATGCAAAGAAAAAAAATAAATCTTAACGTGTGATTTATATGAAATAGTTAATAACATAATACACAAGCATGGGAAAAAATACAACAGTTACAAAAAATTTACTGAAATTGCAGGAAAATGTGTGCAGACTTTTAGAAATTTCTGTCAGTAAATGTTTTAAATATCAATTACTTTGCTGATGTAATCCAGCAGAATATGAAGTTGTTCGCATGGATGTCTAGTTTACTGCTACTTAAAGCTCCAGAAATCCTCTGACAGCAACACTATAACTCCTTATTTCATATGGTGTACAAATGTTTGCGCGGGAATATTTCCAAATTAGATCAAGATGATGTTGTACTGCAACCATTTCTTTATAGTGATTCCAATATATTATGTTTGGATATTTATAAATATTAAAGTCAGATGTGAACAGCCACACTGAAATGCCATGTTCCCGGAACAGAGGAAGAGGAGGAGGAGGGCGGTTACGCCAGCGAGGAGGGCCGCGAGATCAAGGTTTCGGCGTTGAGGGATCTCTCGGTCACAGGCCCGTCCCCTTTCTCTGTGGTCAAACTGGAAGCCAATCAGAAGGCGAAGATTAAGCGGGAACGACAAGAACTTTACGGTAAAGGCCGTCAAAAAGCCCAGTGATAGACACCTCAGCTGTGTTTTTGGTTTCACTTTATTTTGATAAACACATTATATAACTATAGTGTACCTGTACTATAAGTAGCGTTGCATCTACATGTCTACTAACTCTCATTAGAGTATTCGTAGAGTATTAGTAGACTGGTAGGGTTTGTGTTATAATAATTTGACATGTAATTTCTTATAGTCAATATAATGTATTTTGGGGGAGCTTAACAATAAATAGTTAGCAGATATTAAGCAGAGAGTTTACTAATACTCTAATGAGAGATAGTTGACATGTAGTTGCAAAGTTAAGCCGCGTTTCCACCGAAATTTTCAGGGACAATTTGTCACAGGAACTTTTTTTCCGCCAGACCTGGCAAATTAGTCCGGTGATGTAGGACCGCGCGCTACTTTACAGTTCCCGCTGGATTTCATCCTCTGAATTTAAGCTTAAGCTTAATGTCATCGGCCCATCAGTTGTATTTTTTAAACTCCATTGTTGATTCGAACTGTTAGTGCACGCACTGCAACAGATTTTAAAAAATGGTGGTTGAAATAAAATGCTGTGTGGAGTCAACCAATAAAAATGCGGCATGAGCTCAACCAATCAGCATGTTCAGCGCCCGAGTCCCACCGCTGAAAGTTCCTGAGCTTAGAAAAAAGCATTACCTTATGAGCAGGGACATTTGTGAGGGGGAAATAGTTACCCAGAACTTCTAGACCCTTAACACACCGAGTCCCAGCCCAAAGTTCCTGCGATGAAAACGTGGCTTAACTTCCAGTCGACAGAACATTCAAAAGGGACCATCGAAATAAAGTGTTACCGTGTTTTTTTTTAAATTCTAACTCTTTCTATTTGGTGAAACCCGTTCAGGATCTCAGTTCCGTGCCGTAACAGAAGGGGACGTGAAGGTGAAGCGACGGGCCCCTTGCAGACCCGTCCCGGGCCCCAAACCCCTCGGGGTCAGGAGGAGGCCAGGCAGGCCCAGGCTGCAGGACAAGCACTGGCCGGGGCACTACAGGAAGACCAGCGGCCTTCTCTCGTTTCCCAGCAGCAGCGAGAGGTTGAAGAGAGCCACGAGGAAGAGCTCCATGCTCAGAGCTACGGTGAGCGTTCACAACTATAGTTCTCACAGAATGATTGCACACTTACTCGTCTTTCAGATCTTCAGCTCGTTTAAACAAACATGCATGCCACTCTCTCCACGGGGATGGATGGTAATTAGGGATGTCACAATATATTGCAATACAATATGTATGGTGGATAGTGAGAATGTATAGTTTCCAAAAAAAAAAATCAAGTTTACAGTTTTAGTGTCAGTACTACATTAAACTGCTATATATAATGTATAATAATGCAATATTTGTGGGTCCTGATAATGGCAAATGTTACCAGTAAAAAGTGGCTGACATTGTTAAATATATCTAGTCAGTGAAAGAATTATTTTAGACAAATTGCTTGCACTCTGTGTTTTCAGATTCAGAATCATGAATATGTTTATTCTGGTGTCTCTATTGTCCTGTGCTTTGGGTTTCCAGCAACAAGTCCAAGTCTATTCATTTACACACACAATATAATACCAAATGTAGCAGTTTATTTTTTGTTAAACTTTTATCATATGTCTTGGAGTTCAATATCGTGATATGTGTCGAATCGTGACATGAGGGTATCGTTACACTCGTAATGTTGAGTAATAGAATGAAATAGAGTAGAAGAGAATATTTGTATACAGCGATACACACATATACATGTAACGGTTTGACCTTCAATAACTTAAAGGGATAGTTCACCCAAAAATGAAAATTATCCATTTTCTTCTTACAGACGAACACAATAGCCAGGATACTTTTTAATATACTGTATTTCCGATTGTGTTCGTCTGAAAGAAGAATGGCATGTACACATAGGATGGCTTGAGTAAATCATGGGATAATTTTCATTTTTGGGTGAAATATGCCTTTAATAATTTGTGGTTTGCAGTACCACGAAATACCAAGACGGTACACCACTTAAAAGTGGAATTGTGATTATATTACTCATTTTGAGTGGTCTAGTTTTACTTCTATAATACTGCACTAAGTGGAATTGATTCGAGCTATTTTTAATTTCTAGTTATTTTTTATTATTATTATTTTTTTAACAATGCACACCACTGCTGCAGTTGTAATGGAAACCAGTGAAGTTGTCAAGATAAGACCTATGGTTATTAATTGATAGGAGCCATATAACTTGTTTAGTTTGTTTACTTTATTTTGTAATGATTTAAAAAAAAAAACTTTATTTTACAGTGTCCTTGTTACACGTTACATTCAGTAACTGTAGTAATAACTGTAAATTATGCATAATTATATGCAACTAAGCTTAAAACAAAAGTACATGTAGTTAAATAATATTACTCGGTACTTAAATCTGTAATTACACTGTAACATGGAAACTTTAAATAAAGTGTAGCCAAAAAAACTTTAAAGAACAGTTTAGATTCAGGTATTTTATTTCTTAATGCATTGGAGAGATATTCAGTTGTCAAGTATATAAATTCAATTGATTTTAATAACTTTAAGGCACTTGAAATATGCGCCTAACTCTAGGAAATGTATCACGTCAGTAATAGGTTATTATCAAAATGAAGTGATTTGGAACCAGTTCAGGGGCACAAAAGACTAAATCAAGACATCTTTAGATTTAACATATTTTGTTTGCTACATATTTTATATACAGGTGAAACTCGAAAAATTAGAATATTGTGCAAAAGTTTGTGTATTTCAGTAATTCAAATTAAAAGGTGAAACTAATATATTTAGTATATATAACTATATACATATGCATGATTATACTTTTCAGAGGGCCGACATTTCTGTATTTAAAATCCTTTTTTTTTTTTTTTTAATGTAATATTCTAATTTTCTGAGATTTTGAATCTGGGATTTTCATAAGCTGTAAGCCATAATCATCAAAATTATAACTTTTGCATGATATTCTAATTTTTAATGTCAATTAATGTCATTTCATAGTTTTAAAGACTAAAGGAAAATACTGATTATAAAGAAGTGGGTGTTTTCAGACTTACCGCCTGGTTGCACACGATTGAACTCTGCAACTAATGTTTGAAGTTTTGGTTATCGCAGAGGAGAAGTTACTTGTCGACCGAGGCCCAGTCTGCAGACAGCGATGATAACAGCAGAACTCGCAGAACCAGGCTTCGAGAGGTAAACACACAAGCGTACACGCATTGGTTGGTACGTTTAACACTTGTCTTCTCTTGCTGAGTAAGAAGTATCTTCATGTAAAGCTGATGTTCACACGCTCTGACATGCGAGAACAGTTTTTGCTGACCGTGGAGAATGAGTTTTCAGTGCCTGTGTGTGTTTCAGTCGAAGGGTCGGGCGGTCAGCCGTCTGATGGAGAGCTTCGCAGCGGACGAGGGCTTCCACCTGGGGGAGGACAGCAGCTTCTCCGAGGAGGATGAGAAGAGAAACGCCTCGTCAAATGGCAGATTTGCTCCAGGTGTGAACAACTGTTTCACAAAACTTCCATTAAGAAATGGATAGTTGTGTTCAACTTAAAGGATTAGTAATGTCCTGATAATTTACTCTCCACCACGTCATCCAAGATGTTCTTGTCTTTCTTTCTTCAGCCGAAAAGAAATGAAGGTTTTTTAGAAAACTTTCCAGGGTTTTTCTCCATATAGTGACTTCAATGCGGTCCAACGGTCGAAGGTCCAAATGTGAGTTTCAGTGCAGCTTCAAAGTCTCGACACGATCCCAGACGAGGAATAAGAGTCTTATCTAGACAAACCAGCGGACATTTTATAAAAGAAATACTTTTTAACCACAAATGCTCGTCTTGCACTAGCTTTGATGCGCCACACATTACGTAATCACGTTGAAAGGTCACGCGTGGCGTAGGCGGAAGAACTGACCGAGTGTTTACAAAGAGAATGTGCAAAGTCAAACACCATTTACAAAATAAATAAATAAATAAATAACTGTTTGGACCTTCAACCCATTGGACCCCATTGAAGTCACTATATGGTTTTCCTCAAAAAAACTTAATTTCTTTTCAACTGAAGAAAGAAAGACAAGAACATCTTGGATGAAGTGGGGGAGAGTAAATGAAATCCTAAAACTAAGACTGTGCGCTACAGTCGTTTCATCATAACAGGTGACAGGTGGTGTTTGCCGTGACATGAAGTCCTCGTTTGTCTTGTAAAACTGTATTTTGAGTGTTATCTTTTCATCTTTCAGCTCCTCCAAACTGTGTTCTGACCAAAGAGCTTCTGACCGCTGGACTCAAGGTTCTGATCACCAAAGAAGATGAGCTACTTTATGCGGCCCGTGTGCAACCTTTGGAGTCGCCCGATGTGTACGTGTGTAACCTCACAAACACCCTTACGCCATATTTACTGGATTTGAGCTGTTTTCAGACTTTTTTCATATTTGGATTTTGGAAGGAAATCTCTGGAATTCGGCGCACTTGTTTTAACCATGATTAAATGGCACAAATTCATAAATGAATAAACCCCAGGCGGATCAGGACAAAGCAGAGGGGTCTTGAATGATCCTATATTCATTTATTTTGCTTTAATAACTAGCATGATTGACTACATAATATCTTGCTTATTAAACGGCTACTTATTAAATAAATAAATGGACGTATTAAATTGAGGTTCAATTATTTATTTTATTTAACGCGTGTGTTACAGTATATTGGATCCGTGCATTAGCTTTTAAAGTGACAGTAGCCTAATAAACCTGCTGCAGTCTGTCATTAATGATAATCAAATAACAAATGACAAAGGAAAATCACTCACTGATCTTGACTGAACAACTTAAGTTGCTTTAATAAGGATTAATCTATATTTAATGCGTTTAGTAAGACTATGCAGTGTTATTTTACATTTGATTAATTTATTTTGTAGGCTATTACTTCTATCTGATCACCACTGTTAGTACATCTTCCTGAAAAACTTAAATCTGCTTATTTAATTTGTATTTTCATTGTTGAATTTTTTGTCCTTTTTGTTTATAATTAGTTTCTTTATTCTTATTGTAGTTAGTTTTTGCTGAAGTATCATGAAATAAGACTTTGATCATATCGCCGACCAATAATTGTTAAATAATCACGATATCGACCAAAAATAATAGTGATAATGATTTTTTACATAATCGAGTAGCCCTACATAAAAAAAAAAAAACAATACCACTATTAAAGGGATATTCCACTCCAAAATGAAAATTCGCTCATAATTTACGTTCATAATTGAACATGACTTTCTTTAGATGAACAGAAACAAAGATTTTCGGAAATGACTCTGTCTCTGTGAGTCTGTTTTATGCAAGTTTAAGAGTCCTCTAAAGTTGACGCTTCAAAAACTACACACAGTGTCCAGTTGGTCAATCAATGTCTTCTGAAATGAAACGATGTACATGAGAAAAATACGAATATTTTATACTTTTTAAACCATAAACCATCACTTCCAGCCAACTGTCATGCATGGCTTCATGAGAGCAGCGTTAGGCGTGATGTAAGAGCATTGTGAAACTCGCACAAAAGTAATGTCAAACCACAGAGGACCGTCACTTCTTGTACGTTTCACAACCTATACATCAATTGAGAATTAAACAGTTAGCCAGAAGCGATATTTTCATATTTTTCTTACACAAACCTATCGTTTCCCTTCAGAAGACATTGATTCATCAACTGGGGTCGTATGGATTACTGTTGTGTTCACTTTGTGTGGTTTCTGAAGCATCAACTTGTGAGGGTCCCGTCGACTGGAATCACAGATATAGATTACGTTTCTAATAAATCTCTGTTTGTGTTCCGCAGATGAATGTCATATACATTTGGGATGGCATTATGGAGAGTGAACGATGAGAGAATTATGATTTTTGGGTGAAAAATCCCTTTAACCATTAGATTCAAGTGTTCAACTCTGTGTATTAAGTAAGAGATAATGCACATCCAGCCGGTTATCTCAGAATAAACCCTGACAGGGTGATCAGGATCAGGTCTTCCATCAGCCTAAAGGGGGTTTATTCTGAGATAACAACCAGCTGGATGTACATTATCCCGCTTAATACAGTGCTACTTGCCACATAAGTAAATAATTAGAAACAAAATATTGATCTGAGTATCTTATAATCCAACAGTGTACAAAACAATAGTTGCAAAATGGCAGCAGCTATTTGTATGAAACAAGAGAGAGTAAGTCCACGATACTGGACGGCATAATTTAATAACAGTACACAAAATATTGATTCAACTGAGTTTTAATATGTTATTAGCTCACCAAAAGCAAAACTTCCACGAAGAATAACCGTTACTAGCAGGCGTATAGCGCTGCTGACTTCAGTAACCGGATGAGCCTGTGTTTCTGTTTTCAGCGGTTGTTATCTGGGAATAACTTACCGCTGGATGGCGCTATTGACCAATCAGAATCAAGTATTCCACAGAGCCGTGTAATAAAGTACAATATTTAACCAAGGAACATGCGAGGGGTGGGGGATGTGTAGTTAGTTACTCTGTGAATACTTCTGCACAGTACGTATCGCACCTATCGTAAACTCCTGTTGTTGTTGTTTTGATCAACGTTACTTCAATAGGATTATGCTCACTACCACAGTTAAATGAGCAGTGATCATCTCCCACTAGTTTCCCACAGTCCTTAGTTGCTTGCACAAGTCAACATCACTTCCCTTAATCCCTGTGTTCAGCAGTAGAAGTGTTGCTGAAGAGAATCAGTCACAGCCAATGAAAGTGAGCTCTCCGTAGGAGTTTGACACGGATGGCCAAGCATTACACACAGCATTGAAAATAACTCGCTCTCTCTCTCTCTCTCTCTCTCTCTCTCTCTCTCTCTCTCTCTCTCTCTGTCTCTCTCTCTCTCTCTCTCTCTCTCTCTCTCTCTCTCTATCTCTCTATCTCTCTCTCTCTCTCTCTATCTCTACAGCTACAGTATTGTTATCGACAGGGAGCGAGGAAACCGACCCAGAATCTACTCCCTGGAGCAGCTCTTGCAGGAAGCCGTGAGTTTCCCACTTACAGCAAACAAACCTGCCTACGCTTTGAGCTTTGGCCTCTCAGGACACACACACACACCACATCCTCCAAAATCCTCTCTTCCATTAAAGAGCAACACAGAACAATATCCTCTTTCCTGAGATCCCTATACACAACACAATTTCCTGAAGTCCTGTTTCCAGCACACCTTTTGCTGCAGTTTTCTTCACACCACATCAAGCTCTACCCGTTCACACCTTCTCCACAGACATGACTGCACGTACATGTACACACACGAACAACACACAAGGCACTTTACACAAATACGGTACACTTTGGTCACCTATTACTTTTTCTTAATAGCTTTATAGGGACAAATGCCATGTTTTTGATGATGTATGAATTATTTGATTTTATATCAAATGAAATTAACCTAGCATGAAAAGTAGCTAGTTTTAAATACTTCAAATAATGCCCCAAATAATGTCCAACTGATATTAAATTCATTGCAAGAAAACAGTCTAAATAAACTCATTCTATTTGTTCTTAACTTTTACAAGTATTGTTGTTAACTACATTCCTCAATCTCAATCACTCTTGCTGCTTATTTATTGTAAGAAAAATAAATATTAAAAAAATTCTCTTTGAGAAAATGTATTACTAACTAAAGCCCCTACTAATTTAATTTATACTACGTTCACAACACTGTAAAAAAAAGTTTTCAACTTAAAAAAGTAAGTGTTCGTGCTGCCTTAAAGTTTTAAGTTTAATCAACTTAAATATCCAAGTTGTCACTTTCATTTTTTTTTCATTTCACTTTCATGAGATTTTCATTAATATCATCTTTACTTACGTTTATTTCTAGACAATCACTCATCAAATTTAGTAGCAGGACTGCAACTATAGCAAAGTTGCTCATATAACATTAAATTAAATACATTTGAGAGGGTGAAATCAATGTTTTCAGATGTTTAAGAATCTCCTTTTACTGAGCACTTGTTCTTTTACCCTGTTAATGAAAAGTGAATCCTGTTTAAAATGGATGAGGAGCATCTGTCACCATTTAGCAGCCAAAACACAGTCCAATCCACCTCCTCCAGACGCCTGCACACACAAACACACACACACACACACACACACACACACACACACATCTTTATTCAGTGCGCACTGGGCCTTTCCAGCACCTTCATATCTTTTTATCACAACATATGAAATCCCACAGAAAACCTCTATAAAATGCCAGGAGGGCAAATTGACTTTTCCCTCAACAGCCACCAGTATAAGTGTCTGTACTCTCAGTGCATTTCAAACGCCATATTTTATAATTGTTGGTGAATATGCACATACAGAAAACTGATAGTTAAACTGTCTTCAGCATTTTTTTGCGCCGTGAGCATTGCATTTTAACACTTTAAGGGCCTGATTTACTAAACAGGGCAAATTAGCATGAGAACGCAATTTTAAAAAAGTGCCGTTGTGAGTGTGAAGTTCTGCTCGTGATCCACTGACTACACGCAAATTAAAGAACAGACACACAGTCGGATCATTTCCATAATGACCAACACAATCTACCATTTAGCGTCTGGTTTAAGACGTGCTTTTTTGGACGGTAAATAATGGCGCCAACACCAGTAAATTGACGAGCTCAAACCTTAGTAAATCATCTTGCGTGATTCATTTAAATACTCTCCTCACATATATGTTGTGTCTGAAAGGGAAACTCCTATAAATGCATATGCAGTAAGGTCAGCTGCAAAAATAACTGTATTTACGCCTCTTTAGTGCTAATTTTTCACTGCGTTTCTTTAGTAAATCTTTACAGAATTTTTTTTACGCCAAACGAGAGTTTGCACTGACGCAAGCTGTTAAATCTGGCACTAAAAGTTATAGTCCCTCAAAAATGAAAATTCTGTCATTGCTTGTGTGGGAAACCTGTTTGAAAACAGTCCTAGCCTATTTTATGGATGACCGGCGATAAGACTGAGTGTTAAAAACATGTTTCAGAAACTGGGTTCTGTCCCATTCAGCTTTGCTCCATCTAGATGTGTCTGAATGCATTGGCTGTTCTCCCTCAATGTTAGTTTCACAGGTTATAACAACATTGTAGCTAATCTGAGCCAATGGAGTGTAATTATATAGTGTAAACCACAGTGTGTTCTTGGCGTCTGTTCAGTTTTGCTTGTAACCTCTTTTCTTCTGGCTCGTGTGTTTGTGTTGGTAGAGATCAGTGGTGTTGACTCGCTTGTTTTCCACATTTCTAATAACATCTTGCACAAGGATCAGTGGCACTGACACAAAACATTGACTTAAATTGATAGTTATTGTCCTGAAACCTGATTAGTCAATACAGTCTACCTGCCATGCTAACATGCACAATATAGTATTGGCACTTATTGAATTTATGCTCAACATCCTTTAGCAATCATGCATGATACACACACACACGCACACACACACACACGCACGCACACACACACACACACACACGCACACACGTGTATATGTGCTGTATGATGCAATAAACAGGGTTCTTACAAAGTGCTTAAAATACTTGAATTTGACTTTTTAAGTCCTGGAAAACCCTTGAAAAAAGCTGTATTTATGAAGAGGTACTTGAAAAGTGATTTACTTATTCAAATACAATATGAAATAGTTTAATTTTTTTGAAAAAAACAAATATAATCTTTTCACACAAAGTTAACACTGCTGCCCATCTGATAACCCCCCCATCAGACCATTTCTGGACATGAAGTAACAACAATGAACAATAAAAGCCATTATAAACTGTATTTAATATATATTAATTTTAAGTAATATAAGAAGTTGCATTTTGGATACCTTATATCTGTAATATGAGTAAAAAAAATCATTAAAAATAAAGATATTGTATTTATAAGTGCAATCTCTGATTGTAGTCCTTGAAAACCAAAAAAGTAGTGCTTTAAAAGTCCTTAATAGGCCTGGAATTTCATTTAACAGTGTCTGTATGAACCCTGAATACAGTTTGTTAGAAAATTAGACAAACAAAAAAATGCCACATTTTTGTATTTACACAAAAATCAGTAGGCGGTCAGTAGATTTTTTTTAAACTGAAAAAAAAAAGTTTGTTAATTAATCAGCCATTTTACTCTACATTGAGCTCTTCATCAGTAGTGTACTGTATCAACTCCACTCAAACATTTCCTATTGTTACTGCTGCCTTCTAAATTGTTCATATTTGTATTTGCTGTACACACACACACACTTGTGTTATCCAGCTGTTTCGTTGTGTAAACGGTCTACAGCAGCTGTCTCTAATTACACTGAACTTCCACTTTCCAGAGCACTCCAATCCTCCATGTACCTTTGACATCAATCTCACACACACTCACACACACACACACCCTTCCAGCTTCACATCCCATCAGTCAGAGAGAAGCCTGTTACCATAGCAACCGTAAATTAAAGAAACCTGAAAGGGGGTTTGAGCTGAATGGAGGGATCTGGGCGCTCTGTTAGACAGAGAAACGCTGCAAACCTGCAATCACAGTCGCACCATTCACACACTCCTCATTATTACTCAGCAAGTTTAGTGTTTACCGCACCTCCGCTTCCGTGGCTTTCAGCCCGAACACACTGGCATGAGATAAGTGCCGCTTTCATAAGGCCTCACTGATTGACTTCTGTGTGTGTGTGTCATTTATCATCTTGGGAGTCCAAAACCACTTTCACTGGCATTGCCTGACAGAAGTTTGTTCCTGTGTGTGTGTGTTAGGTACTGGATGTACGCCCTGACACCGAGACTGTGCTAACCGAAGGGACTAGAGTGTGTGCTTACTGGAGTGAGCGCTCGCGTTGTCTTTACCCGGGATATGTGCGCAGGGGTGAGACACAGATACTATTTTTCCCTGTCCTTATAATCATTTCAAATGTATATATGTGACCCTGGACCACAAAACCAGTCACAAGTCACAGGTATATTTGTGGCAATAGAATTATAGATTTTTCTTTTATGTCAATAATCAGGAGGATATTAAGTAAAGATTATGTTCCATGAAGATATTTTGTAAAGTTCCTACTGTAAACATATCAAAAACTTATTTTTGTGAGTGGATTCAGCAATATCGCAAACATAAAAGGACAACTTTAAAGGCGATTTTTCTCAATGTTTAGATTATTTTGCATCCTCAGATTTCAGATTTTTTTTTTAAATAGTTGTATCTCGGCTAAATATTATCATAATAAACCATGCATCAGTGGAAAGCTTATTTATTCAGCTTTCAGATGATATATACATCTCAATTTAAAAGAAATGGACCCATGTGACTGGTTTTGTGGTCCAGAGTCACATATTATTTTGTTTCCTGATAACACATAATTAAAGAAAGTGATTCAAGTACATTAAGTGTTTCTGCTGGTCTTCTAGGTGGTGATGAAGGTAAACCAGGTGGGGTTATGGTGGAGTTTGATGATGGAGACAGAGGATGGATCTCTCTCTCTAATATTCGCTTTCTTCCTCCCGGATATCAAATCCAATGTAGGTCCCACTAATCAGTAATTTGCTCTGTTTTAAAAACCTTTTCTAAAACCTAGTGAGCCAGCTCTGTCTACACAGGCAACATCCTGCAGAAAAGACAAACTTACCATGTGTTGTTTTCGGTGATGAAAAACTTCATCAGCAAAGTCAACCAGCTCCATCAAACAGACCATGCTTTCCTTTGTAGAAACACTTCCCAGCCTAAAAAAAAAAGTCTCTTTTTGGATTAAAATAGGCAAATGCTTAAGAGTCTATGTTTGGATCATTATTGCAGTGATTATTATGTTTCTAGCATGTTATATGTTTGGCAACAGTTCTTCTAAGCCTAATTGATGGAGTTTGTAGCTTTTAATTTCTTAAACAACCATGTAGGAAGAACATCATGGCCATATTCCAGAATGACAATGTCAAGATTCATCAGGCTCAGATTGAGAAAGAATGGTTGGAAGGAGCATGAAGAATCATTTTCACAAATCAATTGGCACCTTTGAGTCCAAACCTTAACGGAAATAAATGAAAATAAATGTTGTGATGTTATTTCCATCAAGAGGTGCATAAATTTTTGGTCAAGATCTTCTATTGACAATGCAAGAGTCCAGCACTCTGTAAAGTCTCCTCCAGCACATCCCAAAGGCTTTCAATGAATTTAATGTCCGATTCATGTGTGAAAACGATTCTTCATGCTCCTCAAAACCATTCTGTCTCCAGTTGAACAGCACCAAACCACTTCTAAGTAGCAAAAATTTAACAAGTAATTGATTAAAAACAATTTAGTCCGCGACCTTGTTAACGGACAGTCACAAAAATAACACTTCTCATATAAATTGCACAAGAGATATGACTAAAACTCACATTTGATTCCAAAAGAGTGTGGCATTAATACATACATGTTGCCTTAGGTTTTGGCCAAAACGTGGTATCTTAGAAGCTGCCTACTTTCACCTGTGGTGCCTTAAAATGCTGTCTAGCTCGGAAACTAGGATTTGAAACTTTTATCGTTGAATTCACATAAATGTAACATAGCATTGTAACAAGCTTCAAAAATAAAATGACACCTCCTTTGCTCTTCCAGGCACTGAGTCGAGTCCTGTGCTTGTCCCTGAGCGACAGCTTGGCAAAAATATCTCCATTCAAGGAAGCAGGATGGCAAGAACAGACAGATTCAAAGCTCAGGATAAGCCAGTCAGAAGACCAGGTATGACTCTCAGCCTGTTCTCTCTACAATAAACCACCAGAGAATATTTCACTCTATCACTTTGCCTCAAACCCTAGTGATCTGCCTATCTATAGACAGCTTTCCAAATGTACCTATAATGCCCTTAGAATGCTGTCTAAAGGCCCGTTCACAACAAGGGCGATAACGATAAAGATAACGATAAAGATATAGTTCTAAAAATCGTTAAAAAAAAACTCCATATTAAAGAATAGCAGAGTTCACACCACAACTATAATGATAAAGATATGAGGAACAATATCGTTGGGATCACTTTCAGAACGATTTTTTTTCCAGCTGTCGAACGATAAAACACTGACAGCCAATCAGAATCCACGCGCATTTAAAATGTCAGATGACATTGTGGAGAAGTTAATCGCCAAAAATCCACCACTGTTTGACAATTCAAACCCCCTTTTCAATGATACGTTTAAAATATATATTTGGAAAGTAATCGGTCGTACCCTTGGAATAAATGGTGAAGTATTAACAATGAGATCATTATGCAGGCTAGCGTTGTTTTTATTACACTAATTCACTGTAAATGAATCTAGCTAGTCTAGTGTAATTGATCTGATCTGGAACTCGAAACGTAGCATGCTGAGGACATCTGCTGGTAAAAGACATGTAAATGCATCAAACTGATATTGATTCATTCTAAAGTATGAATAACATTTGTCTTCAAAAGACGACAACTCCTCCCAACTCCTCCCATCTTTTATGGATATTGTGTACCCAAAAGCGCCTGTCTTTCTTTTGATGTTTTTGTGTGACGTAAAGCAGCAGCAGGTCATCCATTTTCGCTACTTTGAAATCGCAGTGCGCGCGTGCTTAGTATAAAAAGATTGTTATCGTTCATTGGTGTTGACGCAAATATAGTTATTGTTATAGTTATCGTTCTTTGTGTGAACTGGCCTTAAGACTCTGTGAATGTTGATCAACCTAGGGTTAACCGTAAACGTTTATTTCTTTACAGGGAGGCCTAAAGGTTCAGGGCTAAAGAAGTCTCTCTCAGACAGTGTAGCCAAGAGCTCAACATCTGCTATTACATGGCCATCAATTGCTGCACCCAGGAAGAGAATCCCTGTTAACATTTTCCAGCTCAACGGCTCCTCTTCGAAGAAGTCCTTGAAAGGCAGGGTGATGGAAACATCCTCCCGACCTTCATTATCCATGATGACCCCAACCAAAGGCCTCTTTAGCAGTAGCTCTTTTGAGGTAGACTCCTTCAGCAGCATAGCTAACGGCTATTCATCCTTTGGTAGTCAGATATCCGGGATTTCACTAGAGGGCAGGAACACCTCTTATGGTCAAAAGAAGAGGATTGAGGAGCCAGCACCACCTCGGGGCAAGAAAGCAGAGTTTCTAGTCAAGTTGGACCATGAGGGAGTAACATCTCCAAAGACCAAGAACGGTAAGGCTCTCCTGTTGCTGGGAGCCTCAGGATTTGGCTCCAATGGTGTATGTGGTCTTCCCAGGGCAGAGGCGTATTCACACCCAGTTCTGCTGGTCAAAGACAATAGGAAAGGGGACGGCTCACGAGCAGAGCTCCTGTTGAAAGGGACATCAGTCCAGAGGAAGCCCTCACCATCAATACCCATTGAGTACGGAGACTTGAACATTGGCTGCCACAGAGACTGCCAAAGCTCTTACTCGGACATGGAAGAGGAAGATGTGAAGACGAGGCCAGGACTTGCTTCTGCCTCTGGAGGTTTGAGAACAGCTGGCCAATTTCTCTCACGCATCTCCGTCTCCTCGTCTTCCTCAGGGTCCTCCAGCTCCTCCAGCTCAGGCTCTCTTTCGAGCTCCAGTCTGTGCTCTTCTGAAAACGACTCTTCTTACAGCTCGGAGGATGAGGAAAGCTCAACGTTGCTCCTGCAGAGTTGCCTGACCCCCCATCATTCATTGCTCCAGACCCCTGAACCCCCCGTGGGACCCGTACGACACTCCTTTGTGGCCAAAGCTGTGGCTGTGTCCACTGCCAAAGAAGGGCATAGCAACCACAGTGCTAGTGGCAAGTCACCGAAGAGAAAAGAGTGTCCCAGTTCGCACTCGAAAACCTCCAAAGATCTGGTGAAGAGGCATCGGCTTCTAGCAGACCAGACCAAGTCCAGAGTATCACCAATCCTGCCATCTAGACAGCTGTGGAGGTGGTCAGGAAACCCCACACAAGTGAGTCCTTGTTGAAAAGATAACAGCTTCTATCCCTGCTTTGTTTACCTATTCTAGGTTAATGTGCATTTGTCAACTACATTTGCAGATTTATATCCTAAAGCATGTGTCAAACTCCGGTCCTGGAGGGCCAATGTCTTGAAGAGTTTGGCTCCAACCAGCTCTAAAACACCTGCCTGGAAGTTTCTAGTAATCCTGAAGACCTCGATTAGCTGGTTCAGGTGTGTTTAATTAGGGTTGGAGCTAAACTCTGAGGGGCTTTCAAAACATTGCTCTAAGTAATTCTGTCATGTCAATTTCTGGCTCAACTAGGCATGCACTGGTACCATTATTTTAGAGTCCAAATATAGAGGCTTGTGGTTTGGTACTTACCATTATAGTTACCAATGCCAATATGGTGCATCCCTAGGCTCAACCAATGGTGTGAGTTTCTAGCCAGTGACTATGTTTAATAAGCTGTTTAGTTTGTGGTTAACTATACTGCAAACAATAGCAGATGGGCCTGGTTGGAAACAATCATTATTTTTGCCATCCCATTCCTGTAAACCTCACCCTCAACCGTCCTTTGGGTCATTTTGACCTGAATTTTTGTAAAAATAATTTTATAATGTCTACATATGTATCTGAATGCATACTGAAGAATATTACTTTAGGACCCAGAGGAACATTTGCTCCATATAGAGCTATAAAGCCATCTAGTGGCTAGAATCATGAAATATCATGTTATATATTTTTTTTCCACAAGAGGTTGGCAAAGACAGTAATGTATGTAAGATATTTTGAGCTGAATTAAAAGGATTATGCATGAAATTGTGAGTTATTTTTAATTTAAGTTGAAGGAATGTGATATATGTGCTTACATTACTATTTATTTATCATTTATTGATCAAATCTAGTATTTTAAAGGTAAAAGAAATGCATAAAAAAATCAAAATGAAATAAAATATGCTTTCAGGACAAAAAAAAATTAAGTAAATTTTAAGGCTTCAGGTCATTTTGGCCCGCGAGGGAAAGCTGTGTTACAAAACACGAGGGAAGGATGAAGATTTAGCAAACAAAATAATTGCCATTTACAAAAATATGCAAAACTCTGAAGCTCTCTTTATTACATTAGCGGCGTGGACGTAAGGGAAAGGCACGGAAGCTTTTCTACAAGGCCATAGTGCGTGGCAAGGACGTGGTTCGGGTCGGAGACTGTGCTGTGTTTCTTTCCACCGGCCAGCCTCATCTGCCGTTGATCGGCTGCATCGAGAGTTTCTGGGAGTCGTGGCAGAACACCATGGTCGTGAAGGTCAAGTGGTTCTATCACCCTGAAGAGACCAAGCTAGACAAGAGACATCGTGATGGCAAAGTAAGTATCCAGATATATGAAAGCCTGTCAGTCATGATGGACTTGTACTATAAATATTTGAACTAAGTTTTGACACTGAGTACTGAAACATTGGTATTTAGGGCTGCCACCGACTAAAGATTTCTCTAGTTGACTAGTAGTCGTTCACTTAAGCCATTAATCAACTAATCACAGGTTATATTAATTTATTTACTTTAATATATATAGGTGTAATATATAGCCTATTCCACGCTCAAGCGCACACATAAAGCTTGCACAAATCACCTGCAAAAGTAATGATTAGGAATGTGTCTGAAAAAAATAGTAAGGAGACATTTTTATTTATTAATAAACTAGTGTTTTCTGAGTCAGTGTCGGCTGCAAAGATGAAGCTGACAATGATAGTGGACGTGCCTTTAGAGACAAATGCACCTTTCATACGGATTACATAGAGAGTATTAGTTTTAGATTTGAATTGGTTAGTTTTATAGTAGACATTTCAAGCTTTCTATAGATATATTTCTAATGACTGTGAGGCAAGTATACGCTGTGTTTCGGTTCATTTTTGTGACTCACTCCAGTTCACAGAGACCGAGACGGCAGAAAGCACATCCTGTTTGTTTTTGTTGTTATTGTCAGTCTACACAAATAAAAGTAGACCTTTTACAGTTTCAAATGATGTATTACTCTTATCTAATAACTGAAAATGACAGAGTATTTTGAGTTGTTTCCGCTGTTATAAGGAAAAAATGCAAGTGATCAAGCCGGTGCCTCTGTCATTCAGTAAGCGTGCTAATCCTTTAGCTTCCTCCGCGAAAACACCTGGATATGTGCCTAATAATAGTGCACATTTATCTAAGGTAACGTTAGAGCGAGCGACCAAGTAAAGTTGCTACTACTAACATGTTTCAAATGAAAAGCCATATTTTAGGTCGATGAAAGACCTGATCTGTCCCTCACGGACTGCGTAACATGGCAACTCATTTGAGGAGTTTTTCTCTGCAACTAACAAACAAATAAACTTTGGGTCGACTAACGTTTAATCGACTATAGGGGGCAGTCCTAGTTGTTGTTGAAGGAAATTTTTAATTTTTAATTTTCCCTAGCATGCCTTGTACCAGTCCTGCCATGAGGATGAAAACGACGTCCAGACAATCTCTCATAAGTGCCAGGTGGTCACACGCGAGGAGTACGAGCGATTGACCCGCAACAGGAGGGCTGATGGGAGCTTTCACGACCTGTACTACCTGGCCGGCACCTACGACCCCACCAGTGGACAACTGCTCACTGCAAACGGCATGTCCCTACTCTGTTAGCACTGGACTTCGGGATACTACTGAGTTTCTTTTGTCCAAAGTCAGAGATGCATTGGAAATAAGAAGCTGGGCTGCACTGGACGCTCTAACAGAGGACCTGGAAGTATACCCATAAACTCTGGGAAGATATCGACACGATCCTTTAGAGTAGATGCGGTTTATCCATGGTCCTAATTCTCTTCTGGGAGGTTATCTAATGGACATATTGTGGATCTGATTTTCTATGAACCGTTCGTTTATCTGATCTTAGATCACCAAAGCAAAACTCTTGGTTAGGAGAACATGGCGGATGACTATGAAGACTTGAGCCTTGAGTTGTAGGCCGTGGCGTTGTGTTGGGCGCTCTCCGCACGTTACTTTCATGATTCCAGGGATATTTAAGTACATATAAGTATAAATATATTAATTTAATTTATGTATGTATATATATATATATATATATATATATATATATATATATATACATAAATATAAATATATATATATATATATATATATATATATATATATATATATATATACACACATATATATATATATATATATATATATATATATTATAGGGAATTATCTCCTATCAAGCCATACACTTCAGTACCTCTTAACATGTCTTTTTATTCAGGTGTGTATTGTACAGGACAGGTTGCTTGTGTTTTTGTGCGTGTGTTTTTGTTGTTGTCTATATGTAAATATTCAAAGCTATTTTATATAAGTGTAATGTACAGAGGCTTATCTTGCCATGTTTTGATTGATTTATTTTTGTATAAGTGGATGATATAGTAGTTGTGAGAGGGTGAACTGATGTTGTATGCATTGCACTGCACACGGCCTGCTGATACAGTGAGAGAGGAACCGTCCCGGTCCCGTTTTCTCTTTCAGAGAGAGAGAGAGGGGTCACATGATGGGACGCCATCCTTTTATCGGCTGCACTTTGGGCATTTGTTCCTCTAATGTCTTACTCCCATTTGATGTTGCTTATGTTTGCAGACTCAACACTTTAATGCTAAAACAAAGGGAAACAAGTATTGACACTTTAAAATCGTTCTGAAAATTGTATTACGAGTAGTAATTTGACATGAGTAATTGAATTCAATCAGTTTTTGAAATGAGTCTACAAATAAGGAGAGTAAAAGGGTGAATCTCATAAGGAAATCTCCAGGCCATAATTCCTCTCAAAAACATAAAGAAATGTACTTTGCATAATGAACACACAGCCTGATTTTAGGACCATTTAAACTGATGCATAGTGACATTAAGCACATTTCCCCCCTAAAACTCTCATTGCTGTAATGTGGGAAAATTGTTATTCCCATAATTATAATACTTTAACGAAAATCAGAAGGTCTGCCTGGACACAACGATTTGTTTGCTCTTGATCAAATTTGTGAGATTCACCTAAAACACTGGTATATAATACCAGGAGAACCTGAAAAAACAATTCCGACATGTGTTATTACTGTATCTGATGCATTTCTTTTGTTTTCAAATGCATCCTGCACTGTATTTACATATTTCTTTGCTATTTTTTTTTTTTTAATTTAGCACCCATCAAGCGGGGTATTTCTTCTAGTGCTAACGGTGAAGTCCACCTGATTCTTTATCTTAGTATCCCGGGGTCAGGGCACTAAAAGCGAGGGATTGTTGGAGCTCATAAAGACGTTGTTGTCCAGTCAGACGGTCCTCCATGCGCTCATTCTTCACTGTGAGGGACAATCGCATTCATGCATGAAGGAGCATCCACTGTTTTGAAAGGCTCACACAATCACAGCGTTCTTCTTTTGTGCCAAATATGGTAATTTCTGATTATGCAATCTTAACTGTATTGTTCAAGTATTATGTATGTATTTTTTTTTTTTTAAGTTTTTATCATTAGTGTTTATTTATTGGCAGTGTTACTGTTTCATTACAAAACCAATGGATCGTGATGAAAATGTCTTATTTGCTGGGATCTATTTGACCCAAAAGTGTGGCACTAAATGTGTTACAGTCAGTCCTTCACCTCTTGCCACCCCATTAACAACTGCCCCGGCCCTGCAGGGGAAGTGACGCCGTTCACTGACCCCTCGTTTCCTGACCGTTTACGCCATCCGTTTAGATTTACAAATGAACTAGCAGAAAGTCCCCACGGTCACGTTTGGCCTTGTCATTTGTTTATTGCAGAGAGCCTTGAAGGAAAGCATATATGTGGCTATGTTTAGAATAGCTCTTACTGCTGAAGTGTGTATACTGTGCACAGAATGCATATTTTCACTAGGGATGCACCAATATGACATTTTGGCTGATACCGATAATTATTTATATTTGACAGCCGCTAACCGATCATTGGCTGATAAATCTAAATCCAAATTTGTATACATTTTGAGAGCCTGATTACAAAAACAAAAATCTCACCATCAAAAGCCATGTCCCAAACACATAATTATAACGCTCTCATTTTAATTTTATGTAGCCTTAATGACAGACAAGCGCTGGACATGTTGCACTGAACTGTATTTTCCTTTTTTTAAGTGATTTCAATCATATTTTAAGCAATCTGAGTTGTCTCAGCTGAAAGAAATAATCAATTTTTTGTCCACTTTTAATATATCGGCCAAATTTTATATAATATAAATATATTATAAATGATAATAACAAAAAAATTACCATATATCGTCCGATACTGATATGGTAGCCGATATATCGTGCATCCCTAATTTTCAATATGTATAGAATACCTGGATGACCTACAGTACCACATTTGCTAAGATGTGCAGTATACAACAATGTATCCCACAATGCAAAGCGCTCAACTTTTATTTCTAGTGATGCCTGAACCAGAAGAATGACTCTCTCTTTCTCAGCTCATCATTTGATCAGAAAGCCAAATGTAAATTGCACACAACATTGGATTTTTATTGTCACGATGATAACTTGCTGCATTAAAGGCAGGGAAGGCGATTTGTTCCAGAAACCTTTTTTGTTATGCATTTTTGAAGCCCAAAGTGGGCGGAGCTGGCCGTCGCCATCTTGGATAACCGAAAATGTGCAGCGAGGCGGATCAGCTGACGAGACGTGACGCTAACAGACAGCAGACAAACGGCTAGTAGTGACATCAGCGGCAATCCTCCTGTCACTCAAGTGGCCACGCCCTTAATTATGCACAACTTTAAGGCTTAATATAATTTAAACGGATGAGTTATAAAAAAATTCACCCCCCTCACAATTGTCATGAAGGGCAAAATTAGCTTTATAGACCAAAACCACTTTTTGCACCAGGCTGTAAAAATATTTTTATTTTCTGTTGTAAAGTTGGGCATGTTAACAAAGTTAACATGGGGGTCTATGGGATTGACTCTTTTTTGCAGCCTGTCTCTAGTGGCCAGTCGATGAATTGCAGCTTAAGTCACTTCCGTGTTGGATTCAAGAGAGAGAGACAGGAAGGTTGCCGCTTGGTTGAAAGTCTCTTCACATCCTGATAGCAATCATTAAATTAAGTGGCCTAAATGTATTTATATAGATATTTCGTCTGTGGAAGGCGTAGGACCATAAAATGTTCGTCCTATCATTGCACTCGGTGCGAATGTGATGATAGGATGTCCTTCCTGCCTGTCAACATATGTATTTTCATACCTCTGCGCAGAAATCACACGTCATCAGCGCGTTTAATGCTATGCAGAGTTGTAGACAGACGTCAGTCTCTGAGAGACACAAATGAAACAGCAGCCGCCTTTTTATAGTTCTTCCTGAACCAAACCAACGAGTTTATGCTGCGTTCACGCCATAACTACTGCAATTTAGAAGAGATTTGGAAACCTGTGATGTTAAACTGCTCCAAAATTGCCTACCCTACCTTTAAACTAGCACTTGCTATTTTCACAAAAAAAAAAAAGTAGGTAGTAAACAGTATACACTTCACCGCATTTAGTAAGAGCTACGCTGGAATCATTTCCGAGCATAGCCCGTGCTTGACTTGTTCCCTATTAATAGTTTGACATCGTATATGACTGATATGTATTAGGATTTGACTATTTAAAAAAACTCTTGTAATCAGAGCAAGGTTGATATAAAATCGTGTGTGTGCGCAAGTATGTGTGCCTTTTTGTACTCTGCCTTTATGTTTGACTGTTTTGACACGCGAGAGCACTGGATAGAGTTGTGAATGTACTTCGCATACGTCAAGCATGCTTATTATCTGAGGACCTGTCTGTAAGTCACACAGCTCTAGTCGCTACACACAGAGTTGCTGTTGGACACAATCTCCTCTTAAATCAGGGGAGAAACTTCATTAGTGAAGGTCAAAGGTCAACAAGGATATTCAGGTCTGCACGGCTGATATGTTACAAGAGCAGGTCACTTGTTCATGGCAAAGGTGCAATACTACTTCGGCGAACTATTTGAACGACACAGCATTTCTAAGCTTTTTTGCAAAGGCTGATGGGTAACAGGAAGTCATGAGGAGGACGCAGGAACGTCTGTCCTGATAAAGCAGCTTTCTTTAAATGCCAAAAGGCATGTACTTAATATTCCGCTTGTCCAAGAAACTCTGATACATGAGATGTTCTAACTTTGTTAAATGAAAATTATGTATATCTTTATATCTGTTTATTTTGTTCCATTGTTTGTTTTTGTTTTTTCTTTGCTTTGAAATGTTGTAAAGATTGTACATGTGTAAAGTAAGGTTTGACTTTGGGGTATACATTTTACAAAAAAAAATACTTTATGAGTATCAACTGTAAACGTGGTTTAGTATTACAATTTTTTATAGAGGGCTTATGAATAAATATCACATTTAAAAAAAATCTTTGGACTTTCATTTAGGTTTTACTTTTCTTGTTTAAAAAATTGGTGAGCAACAACTTCAGGCAATGGTGAAGTACTCCTTCAGGACACTTGGGCTGACCAGGAACATTTATTATTATTAAACCGCTTTTAAAAGCAAGTCATTCAGTTTTCATTTCAAGGTGAGTTTAAAAGCCAGTTCACTCCCCTTGTTTGTGTGTGTGTGTGTGTGTGTGTGTGTGTGTGTGTGTGTGTGTGTGTGTGTGTGTGTGTGTGTGTGTGTGTGTGTGTGTGTGTGAGAGAGAGAGAGAGGGGTAGGTTTAGGGCTCGGGTTAGTGTAAGGATAAAATATGCACATTGTACAGTATAAAAACTATTACGTCTATGTAATGTCCCCATTTATATAGCTAAGTTAATGTGTGTGTGTACAGGTTTTTACTTATGAGGGCCAAATGTACTCAGAAAATCAAAACTGTTCTCATGATATTTCGCTATATACTGTCCTCACTAGTTAAAACTGCTCATAAAATGACTAAATCATGTTTATATTTCAGTCTAATGATGTGCACAGTTTTCTGTGAAGGTTAGGTTTAGGGGTAGGTGTTGGGTAGGGGCATAAAAAAAATTATATATATATATTTAAAGCAAAAAGATTCAGTTCTGATACATGCAGTCAGCAATATATATAGCGCTGGCAGTCAGAAAACCTGATAGAAGTCCTTTCAGACTGAATTTAATATATATTTTTTTACCTATAAAAAATATGCTTGGTTGAATTGCTGGTATCCACAACAGTCTTATAGAAGATTCAATTGTCAAAGTCAACGGATAAATAAATTAAATACAGGTCCTTCTCAAAAAATTAGCATATTGTGATAAAGTTAATTATTTTCCATAATGTAATGATAAAAATTAAACTTTCATATATTTTAGAATAATTGCACACCAACTGAAATATTTCAGGTCTTTTATTGTTTTAATACTGATGATTTTGGCATACAGCTCATGAAAACCCAAAATTCCTATCTCAAAAAATTAGCATATCATGAAAAGGGTCTCTAAACGAGCTATTAACCTAATCATCTGAATCAACTAACTAACTCTAAACACTGCAAAAGATTCCTGAGGCTTTTAAAAACTCCCAGCCTGTTTCATTACTCAAAACCGCAATCATGGGTAAGACTGCCGACCTGACTGCTGTCCAGAAGGCCATCATTGACACCCTCAAGCAAGAGGGTAAGACACAGAAAGAAATTTCTGAACAAATAGGCTGTTCCCAGAGTGCTGTATCAAGGCACCTCAGTGGGAAGTCTGTGGGAAGGAAAAAGTGTGGCAAAAAACGCTGCACAACGAGAAGAGGTGACCGGACCCTGAGGAAGATTGTGGAGAAGGACCGATTCCAGACCTTGGGGGACCTGCGGAAGCAGTGGACTGAGTCTGGAGTAGAAACATCCAGAGCCACCGTGCACAGGCGTGTGCAGGAAATGGGCTACAGGTGCCGCATTCCCCAGGTCAAGCCACTTTTGAACCAGAAACAGCGGCAGAAGCGCCTGACCTGGGCTACAGAGAAGCAGCACTGGAGTACCCACAGTCAGTGATGGTCTGGGGTGCCATGTCAGCTGCTGGTGTTGGTCCACTGTGTTTTATCAAGGGCAGGGTCAATGCAGCTAGCTATCAGGAGATTTTGGAGCACTTCATGCTTCCATCTGCTGAAAAGCTTTATGGAGATGAAGATTTCATTTTTCAGCACGACCTGGCACCTGCTCACAGTGCCAAAACCACTGGTAAATGGTTTACTGACCATGGTATTACTGTGCTCAATTGGCCTGCCAACTCTCCTGACCTGAACCCCATAGAGAAGCTGTGGGATATTGTGAAGAGAAAGTTGAGAGACGCAAGACCCAACACTCTGGATGAGCTTAAGGCCGCTATCAAAGCATCCTGGGCCTCCATAACACCTCAGCAGTGCCACAGGCTGATTGCCTCCATGCCACGCCGCATTGAAGCAGTCATTTCTGCAAAAGGATTCCCGACCAAGTATTGACTATTGATTGCATAACTGAACATAATTATTTGAAGGTTGACTTTTTTTTTGTATTAAAAACACTTATTTTATTGGTCGGATAAAATATGCTAATTTTTTGAGACAGGAATTTTGGGTTTTCATGAGCTGTATGCCAAAATCATCAGTATTAAAACAATAAAAGACCTGAAATATTTCAGTTGGTGTGCAATGAATCTAAAATATATGAAAGTTTAATTTTTATCATTACATTATGGAAAATAATGAACTTTATCAGAATATGCTATTTTTTTGAGAAGGACCTGTATGTATTTAAAGAGTAAATTATCGTCAATCTCCCGAAACAATAGTACAGATTTGATTTCCCTTCATTAAACAGTTCTTCCAGTCAGACTGTAGAAGCACACCTTTTGTGAATTAGATTTAAATAATAATAATAATAATAATAATAAGGTTATAAAACGGTTAGTTCCAGTCCCTGATTCTGATTGGTCAATAGCTGTGTTTTATTCACGATAAACCAATTATGACCGCTTCACCCAACAGTTCTATGTATCACTACACAACACTCTTAGCAACGTAAACATGTGTTTGTTCTCAGCGCGTTTCCATTACAGATTTGCGCAAAACTTTTGCGATTTTTTTTAATTGTCGACGAAAAAAAAAACTATTTCGAAATGACGGCGTTTCCATTAACCGATGTTATGCGACTAAAACTTCCTCTCGCGATTAGTCATTCCATAAATCCCAGCCACTGCACATTATTATTAATCGAAGCAGACGTGTGTGTGTTATCCAGCATTAATGGAAAGGAAAGACCCATATATTTGAGAGCGGCACATATGAGGAGTTTCTGGGTGTTTCTCTGCTTCGAGGTCTTGATTGTGCCATTTTTTTATTTTTTGGTTTATTTATTCTTTTGTCTTTTATGAGTTCAATAAAGAACTCTGTCTGGTATTCTGTCCAAATACACGCGTCATCTACGTCATGTGACCTGTAAATGCGCAAAAACTGTTTCCATTGCAGTTTTGCGAAATATTTATTTTTCGAATTGCCTGAAAAACCACCTCATGCGAGCGTTAAAACTTTGATGTGTTTCCATTTCGCGTTTTTTCAATTTGCGCAATTTGAAGGGCAATGGAAAAGCGGATGATTGAAGCTTATAGAGGTCGAGTAAGCGAGTGTATCTGCATTTACAGTAGACATATCATTTCCCTTCAGGTCAGTCTTATATTCATAATAAAAAATCCGTTTGAATGTCCGCTGCGATATCTTGTCCTTTTAACAGCTCTCCCGTGCACGCTAGTGACATTCGCGTCTTGCTTCTCCATGTTCACAAGTTTCAATATAAACGTCTTCTCTAACAGACTCACTCATTAAGACAGTCTTTGTCTCCATCTAATGGAGAAATAATGTAACTTCAGTTTCTGTTCACGGTCAGGGACTATTTTTTTCCAGCGGAAGGAAAGGCTTTTAGTGATTTTACTTCATGAAAGTTGCATTGATACATATTTTGTGGCTTTAATATTTGTATTGTGTGGAAACCGTTTTATAAAAGCAATAATGTACGAGAGGCTGTGCTGTATCGTGAATAAGTCACGGCTGAAAGGCGCTGTTATCGCGATACAGCACAGCCTCTCGTACATTATTGCTTAAATGTCCTTTACTTTCACTGTGGAGCATCAGAGGTCAGTGAGTGAAGGATGTGTTTACAGGACTTGTATAGTCTAGAGCAGTTCAATGAAAGCACACACGTTTTTTGCTGTTCTGGTTTGTTGTAAATCTTTGTCAAGTCCTTCACTTAGTTCTTCTCGCTGTTATAAAACGGCTGTTGACATTATTGAATAAGTATGTTTGACGCATAAAGTAATATATTAATGTATTGGTTCACAGGAATAGTTCACTCTTATCATTTACTCATCCTCATTCTGAACACTTTCTTTCTTCCATTTCAGTATAAATCACATGGGAATGGTTCATAGAAGCCCTACTTTAGGTTAACTAATAAAAGCTTTTAAAAAAAAAAACAGGGCTTATGTTTTTTTATCCCTCAAGCATCTTTTTAATTATGTAAAAAGCATCCAAAAGCGTACTGTACCCCTCTTTATTTCAGGTGTGTTGTGGAGAAATGTGATCCGGCTCATAAGGTCTCACCCTCTGCGTGACCCTGCTGCTGCTCAGGGTGTGTGTGTGTGTGTGTGTGTGTGTGTGTGTGTGTGTGTGTGTGTGTGTGTGTGTGTGTGTGTGTGTGTGTGTGTGTGTGTGTGGAAAGGCTCAATGAGGTGCTATAGACATGAACAGGACCAGCTCCACTTACACACTAACTCAGCTTTAATGAGGGTTTAATGATCTCGCGTGCTGGAGGACTTGAGCATGTTACTATTAGTGTGTGTGTGTGTGTGTGTGTGTGTGTGTGTGTGTGTGTGTGTGTGTGTGTGTGTGTGTGTGTGTGTGTGTGTGTGTGTGTGTGTGTGTGTGATGGGTAGGTTTAGGGGTCGGGTTAGTGTGTGTGTGTGTGTGTGTGTGTGTGTGTGTGTGTGTGTGTGTGTGTGTGTGTGTGTGTGTGTGTGTGTGTGATCCAGTTAGTATAATCCTCATCTCTGCTGTTGATTGCTCTAGTCTTGCTCTGTAACACAGATCTGTTTTCAGCAAAACTGACAGCTTTACTCAAGAGATCACAGACTCTCTCAGCGCGTGTGTTTCTGTTCGGAGTAAAGCTATACATGTGTTATGTCTGGATGGAGACAGTTTTAAGACAGTCCAATAAATGTAGTCTCTGCATTTAAAGCTTACGTAAAGAGTCTGTTGTTGAAAGAGAAAAGATGTTCAGAACACATAAACAACAGTGTTTTACAACAGTGTGTCTAGACATCATATAAAGCCTTGTGGCAATAACTGTGACATACTCCCAAAACTAACATTTTGCTGATACTTTAATTATGTTCATGCATACAGTGCTTTTATGAGCTGGTAGTAATTATTCTTTTTCATTAACAAAAAAAAAAAAAAATGTAAAAAATTGAGTGTTCATCAGAGGGGTCCAAGACCCCAGGACTTTGTCGCACTTGAACCACGAATACACACAAAAAAAATGTAATGGATTCGAGGAGTTTTAAACATTTTTAAGAAAGTAACAAATCCTTCGCTCGTGGGTCAATTTGACCCCTTTATGAATGAATATAATGCGAGCAATGCTTCAGTAGACATAGAAAAACCTAAAAATGCTCAAAATTCAAACTAAAAATGCTAAAACTTTACCAAAAACATTAGTTTATAATGTCTGCATGTGTATCTGAATGAGAAACTGACTTTAGGACCCAGAGGAACAGCTCATTTGCTCCATATAGAGATATAAGGCCATCTAGAGTCATGAAATATCATATTATTATTTTTCCACAAGAGGTCGCAGAGAGACCCGATGTAAGATATTTTGAGCTGAATTAAAAGGGTTATGCATGAAATTGTGAGTTATTTTAAATTTAAGTTGAAAGAATGTGAGGAATGTGCTTAAATTACTATTTATTATTTATTTATTGATCAAATCTAGTAAGGTAAATAAAATAAAAAAATAACAACCAAAAAAAAACCTCTCCAAAAACAATTGCTTGAAAAAAATATTATCAAAGTGACATAAAATAAGCTTACTGGACCAAAAAAAAAGTATACTTTTAGGGCTTTGGGTCATTTTGACCCGCGAGGGAAAGATGTGCCACAAATTGCGAGGGAAGGATGAGGATTAATGAAACTGTTCTGATGTCCAAAGACACGTTATATACGTTACACTGCCTCGATGTACAAGCAGTCCTGAATGAAACTTTTGTTTGGCTGGTTGTTGATTAGAAGAGTTCCTGTTTTCCGAGCATTAACTCCACCGGGAGCAGAGAATAACATCTGAAGCTTATCATGGGAAATTAAAAAGCCACGGTTGTCTGTGGGATAATTCCTAATGCCATTTTGATTCCTTTTAGGGGATTTTAATCATAGGGTTGATCCAGACGTAAGTGAGCATCATGAAAGGCTCACCCACAAAACCACGACAACAACATAGTGTCGGCCCAGATCCGGCCCACATCTGGGCCGCGTGGAGTCCATATGTACCGGATGTGGGCCGGATCTGGGCCGGCACTATGTTGCTGTCTAGGGCTAATGCTTTATTTACCACATCAGATCTGCTCTGGTATCAAGGTAATGTCAGATTTAAAATACATTGATATATAAATGCACACAAAACACAATCCGCATCTGAATATGCATACTTCTCTAGTAGGTGTAAACTATATGAAGGACTTGTAATATCCAAATTCATGCATTATGAAAAATAAAGGCATCTACTGTATATGGTTCCATGGAGAACCTTTAACATCCATGGAAACGTTACATTGCCCAAAAGGTACTTTAAACGTGTTTTTATCCATATGTTTTGTCCACGGGAGAGGATTTGTGAATGGCGGGTTAGGTCACATGATAATGACAACATGGTGGATGTAATATGTCCGGATTACATTCATATACACACATAAATAATATATAGAATGTATTTATTTAACTTTATGTGTCGCAAAGTAAGTGCTTATTTCAAAGATGTAGTCAGAGAGTATGTGATTTGGGACGCAGCCCCAGAGGCATCACTAAACCCTAGCTATGCATTTATGCATTTTATCCAAAGTGACTTTACATTGCATTTCAAGGTACACATTTACATTCTTATCAGTTCTTGCTTTTCCCTGGGAATCAAACCCACGACCTTGCCGTTGCAAGCGCCAACGCTCTACTGTTTGAGCTACAGGAAAGCAAAGTCTTGAGTCCCAAATGCTGAATGAACTCAATGAACATGAATGACACTAAAGAAAACAATACTTGTAGAAGAGAGAGAAGCTTTCGGACTCTGTGTGTGACGCTCATTCATCATTCATGAGATATGTGGGGAAGAGGAAGTCAGATGACCTGATGTAACAGCTCACTGAAGACTACACTGCATCTATTCAACATGTGAGGAAATCAAACATAAAGGCATTATCAGAGGGATTCAGTAGTGGAGGCTATAGTTTGTCTATAGCAGTTCTGAAATGGCTGTACTTTAATTTATATATCTATATATATAAATTTATCTATACTTCATTTATAGACTAGTGATATAGTGATGCTAGAAGGTTCCCAGTATCATCAAGATTTTGCACGCATATTTTTAAAGTAAATTTCACATATGGAATTAAGTAACAAAGAAAAAAGTCATTTTAACTTGTCTAGTAAAAGGTTGAGTAATATCAAGTCAAGTCAAGTCATCCTCATTTATATAGCGCCTTTAACAACGCAGATTGTTTCAAAGCAGCTTTACAGAGATAAACATATAATTTAAGGTAACAAAGATTGGTTTAGTTTAATAGTGGTTCTTGAATAATGTTTTATCCAGCTAAAGTTAGTTTTGATTGATTCACTTCCGTCTAAATGATCATTTGTCATTAAATTAAGGGCCGCTAAGACGACACCGTTCTCTCTAAACAGACTTTAAACGTGAACCTGTGATAGACGCTGATGGCGTTCACATGCGCATTAAGAAATGATTCTATAGTTATGTACGGTTGAATATATGTGCGCAGGTTGGCATATACATTGGCATGGTTTTATTTCAGTTAGCCTAATAGCTGGTTTGATTTGCATTGAAAGATGATCTTAAGGGAAGTACCCCCATGCCAATCTCTAGATATGGTGAAGGGTGTGTGATGATGTGGGTCTAATTTAATTCCAAAGGCCAAGGTAACTTTATCAGGATGCATATTATCCTGGATCCATCAAATAACTGGCCTTTAAAAATAAAAATCTGCCTGACTCTATGGGAATTTAACATAGGGGTGTCCTGACTTATGCACCCTGTGTTTTAAGGAATAACATTTATTTATTTATGATACATTATTCATACACAAAGAAAATTGGTGTCCTTAAAGGTTGGATTTTTCCTCATTTTTCTAATTAAGGCATTAAGATCAATTTCCAAAAGATGATTTTTTATTCCTCTTTTTAGGCAACTTTAGCATGGGTGTCCTAACTTATTCACATCACTGTAGTTACTCACTGGGACCTCCTGGTGAACTTCATAGTCTGAGATTTTAGACAGACAGAGCAAAGACAGAAAGGCAAGAATCATAATGGTGGAATGATGGAATTTGCACACCATAAAGCAGGGTAGCCAGAGTGTAGCTAGTAGAGACTCAAGGTTATAGCTACTAGCTAGTGAAGACCCAGGCTGCAGCTGGTAGAAGATGGAATGGAGGCCAGGCTGTAAATAAAACCAGTTTTAGTTGGTGTAGATCCAGGCTGTAGCTGAAGTAGACCCAGGCTGGAGCTGGAGCAGAAAGCCAGGCTGTAATTAATGTCGACCCAGGCTGTAACTGGTGCAGGGAGAGTGATACAGGTTTAAATCGAAAATGAACACAGAGATCCAGGCAAACGCCTAACTCAGCAGCAGATGGTTTGTAGTTAGAAGGCCAAACTGATTTAGGCACAGCACATGGAATAGTTCTCCTGTTAAAACTTTTCAGTTGGGTTGCACCAAAGGTTTTAAGGCAAAAAGAAATTGTTGGAGAAGATGTTAAAATCCATTTAAAAAACAAATTAAAACGATTTAAAACAAAACAAACACTAAAAAACAGAACAGAAAAAAGGATAAGCTGCCATCTTACAGTCTATAGAGACTTATACAGTATAGAGACATCTAAGTAATTAATACAATAGATATTGTGAGACACCATATCTACATAAAAGAAGATAAGCAATATGTAAATGCAGAGATCTCAATACTTGGTACACAATACACAATGTCGGTAATATTTGATGGATAGTTTTAGTTTAATTTTGAGTAGAAAATGAACTCCAAATGTCACAAAATGGCAAGTTACTAATCCGAAACAACAAAAGCAATGATAAAACAGTGTAAATACAGCTGGAAAACAGTGAAAAATCAACCCTTATTAATTATTCATGCCCCAGTGCATGATGGGAATGAGTAATTGTACTTAATTTTATAACGTTGATATTTAAACTTTCATTTCTACACGCTTGAATTGAGTACTAATATAGAATTTACTTTATTTTTTTTTATTCTTGCCTGAACTATCTTTTTCATGTAAATTATAGTGTTTATTTCCTGCAGTATTGTTACTTCACCACGGAATCAGTTGTGCTGAAACACTCGTGTGATGTAAATGTGCAGTGAACACAGATTATTACTGGAGCGTTTTATTTGTTTTTAATTGCTTGAGGTTTCCTTCATTCTGCACGCTCTCAATATGACTCCCAAAACACACATTGGACATCAGTAATAAACTGTTTTTTCAGTAACACTTTATTTCACAGTGTCCTTGTTGCACATGTTATGTACTTACTGTAGTAATAATAGTAAATTATGCATAATTACCAGCAACTAATCCTGACCCTGATCCCAACCCCAATCCCATGAGCTTTCATGCTTCACTCGGCTAACCTCAAACGAAATAATAAAACATATAAACCTCTATTCATTCTTAATAAGAGCTTCTGTAGACGTCTGACAGAAATAAAGTAAATCTGGTTAGTAATAAGTGAAGCTGGTAATGCTGAAAAATCTGTTATCTGGGTGTGAGCTCACCATGTGACACCACTGTGATGTCACTGTGATGTCACTGGCACAGTGTTGAGAAACAGGAAGTAGAATCTCACCCCAGAATTGCTGAACATGTTGAATTCACAATGAGCTCATATATTACACATATCTGAGTATCACCGCATGAGAATGATCACATGATCTCACGTGTTGACTGTGTATGATATAATGTTTAGCCTCCACACCTGGCTGACTGTTTTTTTTTTTTTTTTTTGCATATTTTGCAATTCTGACTGTACATTGACTTTGTTTGTTTGAATAAAAAAAAAAAAAGTGTAGACTGTGTATGAAAGTGTCACGGCTGGTACAATGCAAACAGGGGCGAGGACTCAAGTGCAGGAGAATGATCTTTAACTACAAAAGAACAAAACCCACGAGGGGGAAAACATAACTAATGAATACAAAATAACAACCGAACATGAAACGTGCTGGAGGATCACGGGGAACAGGAAACATTAGACAACGTACCGGCACAGAATGCAAACAAGAGGAGACTTAAAAAGGGAAACAAATCAGGAGGGAACAGGTGGATGAACTCAAACAATAATCAGATAACAAGGGGGAGGGATCAGACAATGACAAGAGCACATGGCCCAAAATAACAAAACACCCATGTGCAGCACAAGACAGGATAGGCATGTGACAGAAAGTCTCATTAAAACGGCATAGATTTCATTGTTACCCTTGTCCCAGACCCAGATTTTCGAAATATATAAAAAATCCTTAAAAAAACCCCAATATATAATATATATTTTTAAAATATTTGATTCTATTATTTATTGTTTAAAAAAGTATTTTTCATTTTTATTATTATTTTTTTAAACTAAGCTGCAAAAACAACTCACTGGGACTTTTGATCTGTCTACGGTGACCCTACGGGGACATGGTGAAGAAAAAATATAGGAGAAAAAATTATTTTGCAATGTGTGCTTTTGCTTTTGCGCAAATGTTGGCGCCTAACTGGTCGAGCAGAAACTTGCCCCGTCCCGGCCGCTCGAGCTGAGGTTGATTGGAGGTGTGTGTGTCATGTACAGGTCCTTCTCAAAAAAATAGCATATTGTGATAAAGTTCATTATTTTCCATAATGTAATGATAAAAATTAAACTTTCATATATTTTAGATTCATTGCACACCAACTGAAATATTTCAGGTCTTTTATTGTTTTAATACTGATGATTTTGGCATACAGCTCATGAAATCCCAAAATTCCTGTCTCAAAAAATTAGCATATTTCATCCGACCAATAAAAGAAGTGTTTTTAATACAAAAAAAAAAGTCAACCTTCAAATAATTATGTTCAGTTATGCAATCAATACTTGGTCGGGAATCCTTTGGCAGAAATGACTGCTTCAATTGCGGCGTGGCATGGAGGCAATCAGCCTGTGGCACTGCTGAGGTGTTATGGAGGCCCAGGATGCTTCGATAGCGGCCTTAAGCTCATCCAGAGTGTTGGGTCTTGCGTCTCTCAACTTTCTCTTCACAATATCCTACAGATTCTCTATGGGGTTCAGGTCAGGAGAGTTGGCAGGCCAATTGAGCACAGTAATACCATGGTCAGTAAACCATTTACCAGTGGTTTTGGCACTGTGAGCAGGTGCCAGGTCGTGCTGAAAAATGAAATCTTCATCTCCATAAAGCTTTTCAGCAGATGGAAGCATGAAGTGCTCCAAAATCTCCTGATAGCTAGCTGCATTGACCCTGCCCTTGATAAAACACAGTGGACCAACACCAGCAGCTGACATGGCACCCCAGACCATCACTGACTGTGGGTACTCCAGTGCTGCTTCTCTGTAGCCCAGGTCAGGCGCTTCTGCCGCTGTTTCTGGTTCAAAAGTGGCTTGACCTGGGGAATGCGGCACCTGTAGCCCATTTCCTGCACACGCCTGTGCACGGTGGCTCTGGATGTTTCTACTCCAGACTCAGTCCACTGCTTCCGCAGGTCCCCCAAGGTCTGGAATCGGTCCTTCTCCACAATCTTCCTCAGGGTCCGGTCACCTCTTCTCGTTGTGCAGCGTTTTTTGCCACACTTTTTCCTTCCCACAGACTTCCCACTGAGGTGCCTTGATACAGCACTCTGGGAACAGCCTATTTGTTCAGAAATTTCTTTCTGTGTCTTACCCTCTTGCTTGAGGGTGTCAATGATGGCCTTCTGGACAGCAGTCAGGTCGGCAGTCTTACCCATGATTGCGGTTTTGAGTAATGAAACAGGCTGGGAGTTTTTAAAAGCCTCAGGAATCTTTTGCAGGTGTTTAGAGTTAATTAGTTGATTCAGATGATTAGGTTAATAGCTCGTTTAGAGACCCTTTTCATGATATGCTAATTTTTTGAGATAGGAATTTTGGGTTTTCATGAGCTGTATGCCAAAATCATCAGTATTAAAACAATAAAAGACCTGAAATATTTCAGTTGGTGTGCAATGAATCTAAAATATATGAAAGTTTAATTTTTATCATTACATTATGGAAAATAATGAACTTTATCACAATATGCTAATTTTTTGAGAAGGACCTGTATTTGCACAGCACTCGGCCAGTGTTTACTCAGGACTGCAGCGCTGTAAACAGCTCAGAGACACACACTCTCTCCTATAGCTCCTCTTCTCAGGTCTTTTATTAACTGCTAGGATTTCATATTCACATTTATATCACTCTTTATCTGTTCTGTCACATGCAATACACGTCTGCCCTTGCTATGAGCAGCAGTGGAAACAAAATAATTAGCACAATGTATGCAGTTTTCATACTTTTTCTGTTTGTGTGAGTAGCCTATTTGCGTGTGTGTGTGTGATCAACATCCTCCAACACACTGTGTCCGTGTGCGTCGTCACTGGAAGCCGGCGAATCTGTTCATGCCGCAAGAGTTGAGGTTTTGTGTTGACAACAAGAGAGATGGTGCTGTTAGCAATGCAGTAAAAATAAAACCAAATTTAACTTCATGCAAATGAACAGCGAAGGAGTGACTGTCTGTCGATGGATGTGCAGATGGTGGAGCTCATGAGATCTGGCTCCTGTTATAGCAGACACTTGTCAGTGTGATTTTAGCATAATTTTAGAAAAATCATGTTTTATTTGCCAAACTATAATGATGAAGACTGATCTACCAATCGGAGCACTGCTAAAACATCTACTGTACTTTAATGAAATATCAGCTATATATTTAAATCATGACAACTCTTGGAATAGTTTTAGCATGTTATTGAATATGGCAATGAATGTATTTGGTCTTGGCGGACTAGACCCGCGAAGCTGCTACTGCTAATAGATACACTATCATGTGAGCAATACACTGTAAACCCGAATAAGCTGGCAAAACTAAAAACAAAAAGTTTGAGGCAATCTTTTTTACATAAAAAAATTTAAGTTAAGAAATCAAAAAAAAGTTAAGTTAAGAAATTCAAAGTTTAAGTAAGCAGAACTGTCAGATTTTTATTTTGTACTCATGCATTATAATTGCTCATAATTTTAAATATTTGAGTAAGTGAAATAATACATTAACCTTAAAATGATCATGTAATCTCAACTTAAATATTTTTAGAAGTGGAAACTTTAACCCCAATTCAATAAATGCAAACTTGATAATTGGTAACAGAACATTTTAATAGCATTAGCATAGCATAGCATAGCATAGTATAACAATTGCTCAATGATTTCAACATTATAAAACATTTAATGGTAATCTTTTCCTCAAACCAATCTCATGCTCCACTTGTCACCATGATGGAAACCCTGAGAAAAAAAAAATTCCAGAAACTCTTCCAAATCAGCATAACGAAACATTAAACACCACTAAATCTCCTACTTAACATTAATCTTGCACGAAAAACATTACGTAACACTCATTTTTAACATTTACTCTCCCTTCTGAGTGTCATGACAAAGAATGCTGGGAGATAGACATCCCAGCCCAGAGTCAGTTAAATTTAAGTTTGTCTGAATTAAAATAAACAAGATCATAAAACTTAAAACAATGAAACAATTCAGCTTACTTAAAATGTGTCAGTTTTGTGAAGTCAAGCCAAGTCACCTTTATTTATATAGCGCTTTTTACAATACAGATTGTTTCAAAGCAGCTTTACAGAGATAAGAGTTCATAATGTTGTAATAATATTGTTAAATATAAAATTAAATGTCCCCAACTAAGCAAGCCAAAAGCCAATGGCGAAAAAGGTGAAGAACTCAAATAAAAAAATCTATATACTCATAAAAGTTAATTTGATTGAACTAATTGGTTTAATATAAGTTACCCCTACTCAAACTCAATTTGAGTTAATTATTTGAGCATTAGGATTTACAGTGAATGTTGCTGCTGCATAAATAAACGTACATCCCATCGCAGATCATGGCAGGTGGAGCTGGGGAGGTGGAGGGGTTCAGGGGAACTGTGATAGCCTACAGCAAACCCTGAACCGGACTGTTTAAATGTTGAGCAAGCAATCTCATTGGCTGCAGGATCAGCAGAGGCCAATCAGCTTGTGCCATGCGGTAATGATGTGACTGCTTACAGAATCCATGTTAACGACCTCAGATTAGCCAGCGCCCTCTAGAGGTTCATAACTGAACTCCATCTTCAATAACCAATATATAGTTGGTTACAATGCTAAAAGAAAAATCTGAAATGAAAGGAAAAATACTTCTGGAACCAAGGCAGCTTAAAAAGTCACTGTATAACAGTATAACTATTATCAAATGACTTCAGAAGACTTGGGACTTCATATGAACAGCGGATGTGTTTCCAAAATTTTAAAATAATGACAAAAATGTCATATTTGGGTGAACAATTTCTGTGACAGTAATTACTTACAGTAATTACACCCACGTTTACTGTGCTATATATATACTTCGTATGTGTAGTCTAAAAAAAGCCCAGCATTGTTTGATCATTTAACACATTCCCTCTTATTTGTGGTGACTGATGATGTCACGGTCGCCATGGTAACAGCAGCTAAATGTCGCCACACAAGGGCCTTTTAACATGCACACAGAGGCCTAATCACATTGGAGGAGTTATGGAATTCATCCAAGCTATTATTCCCTCTATCCCTATGAATTCCATATCTTCAGGATCACTGCGAGCGATTGTGCCACGCAGCTCAGATACACCCACCACATCTGCTCAATGAGAGCACTTAGATCTGCTCAATAGGTCATTGTGAGATGCTTCGCCAATCCGTCCACTTGTTTCTCCTCCCCCCTTTCCCTAGATCTCTCGCTCCTGGGTTTTCATGGTGGTTTTTAGTCCTGTTCTCCCTCTTGTCTGTATTTCTTCTGTCCAGAGTCAGAAATTGACGAGAGCCCAGGTAAAAAATGGCACTGACAAGTGGCACAAATGACCGAGATAAATAAAAAAATATATAAAAATTCCTCATAATTCCTCATTTAGGCCTATCGAACAGATACAGCACTGTGATAGAGACCCAAGCGGTCACAGGAGAATCACACCAGGCATCCGTTTAAAGGTCGTTACAAAAGAAGTTTAATACTTTAAAGGCAAGGAAGTGCAAAAGGTCCATTAAACAGTGAATAAGAGCAAAAATTAAAACAAAGGTTACAAAAACAGTCAAAAAACTAGCACCAACTTCTCTCACCAACTGTTGGAGACTGATGCCCCGTTTACACGAAGGGAAGACGCAGATATTTCCCTACGGTTTGGCCTCTCATTTACACGGAAACCCCGTTTTTATCACAGAAAACGATTATTTCTAAAAACGCCGGCCAAAGTGGAGATTTCTGATAGCACCGGTTATGTGTTGCCGTGTCAACTGGGAGAAACGGGGTTTTAGGTTCTCAAACGTCACATTATGCGCCAGAAAATGATTAACGTCATGTGAGCATCCAGTTTGGCATAGTTATGATGGCGATCGACGGCGTATTTATGCGGGTTGATGTAAATGACCACTTTTTTGAAAATGATGTTGTGTGCACGATGTTATTATTGAAAACGGAGGGGGGGAAATATTAGTTTCTCTAAATACCCGGCTAGGTGTAACTGTGGCATGAAGTTTCTCATGCTCAAACAGCATTAACACCTTTGCATTAAGCCCAAAATCACTCTCTGTTCCCCTGTCTCACTCCTGATCACACTGAAAATGCATAATTGTGTCGCTTTTAGTAAATTGGAACGTACCATTTTCTGTAAAACTAACTCTTGTCTCTATACATTTCTACAAGTTCCATAAATGAAAATCAATTAAAATCAATCAATAAATACAACATACAGGCAAGAGAAAAACAAATAGTCATTTGTACAACTGAAAATTCCTAAATTGATTCAAATTAGCATTTCCCCGTCACTTAGAGGCTAGGCCCACTTTTCTAACAACAGGAAATAAAACAGTAAAAACCCACACGGACAGTTATAACATGCATGATATAAAGAACAATAAGGACACCATTTTGAGGGTTGGAGAAGCAACACTGACTCTCCATCACAAGTACCAACTTTGGCCTGCACCTTTATTGGTTTATTTAGTGCTACGGTAGCTGTCAAATAACTGAAAACACTGAGGCAAACACTCCCAACAAGTACAAAACTTGAAACAACAATTATATCAAGAGTTTCTGTGGTAGTAGAGCTGTTTACTCTACACAAACAAAAGGGACTGTAATTATTTTAATTCTAACATGTATTATGTATCAACAGCTGTATTTGACAAAGTATTTGGCATAAAGTGTGGTTTTGGGCTGTAGTAATTGTGCCAAATACAGACCGTGCGATTCTTGATTGGCAATATTAGATGTAGCCCATCCTGTTGCATTGATAAAGCAGTCTTTTTTACTCAAGAGGTGAAAGAATGAACTGTATTTTGCAGAAATGCGAAAGGTTTCTCGCTTTCAGTGACAGTGGACAATCCAACAAATAATCTGTTTATACAATAAAAATAAACGTTATTTTATAGCGCAGCTTCTCAAAGTGCTGTAAACAAAAAAAAATAAGTACATAGCACAATTTACTTTGAGTCTTCAAAACAAGCAGAGTCAGTGAACCAGCTTTGAGGATGTGATGACCTATATAACCTTGTATAACTTATAAGCATAAATTCGTTTTTTCCTCTATTCAGGCAGGGAAAATTATTATTCATCCATGTTTTTATCTTAGAAATACAGCAAGAAAGAAAACTAACATCAAGATTTTCACCAGATTTTGAGAGTATATAGATTTGGGCATCGTTAGCATAAAAGTGATAACGGAGGATGCCCAAGTGGTGATACATAAATATTGAAAAGTAAAGGGCCTAAAACCGAGCCCTGAGGAACACCAGTGAGTACAGTGCTAATGGCAGACCTGTAACTATAGAAATAAACTGGGAATGGTCAGTAAAACAAGATTTAATCCAGTTTAAACCAGTCCCTGACACACCAAAAACTCTTTCAAGGTGGGAAAGTATGAAACTATGATCAAGAAGGATGAGAATGGAAGTTGCTCCAGAATCAAAATATACATAGCATTCTGTGATACAATTACAAAACCCACTAAGAATCAACATGGAAATGCCTGTAGTTGAAGAAACATATTTTTTGATGATTACGTTGGGACAAATATCACTCTCCTCAGTCTGTGATGAATGATCTGTCACTATCATATTCTCTCTCTTGTTCGTGGTAGATTAGTGAGGTGGCAGATGGGGTTATTGCCCAACTCAGACACACAGCTGGCTCATTCTGAGCTCTAATGAGTGAGAGCTAGTGAGGACACACACACACACACACACACACACACACATGATTACTTATAGCAACTAAATGGGGACATTCCATAGACATAATGGTTTTTATACCGTACAAACTGTATATTTTATCCCCTTACACTAAATTGTAAAAAAAAAAAATTGTGTGCACATATTGTAGGGTTTACCAGGACACACACACACACACACACACACACACACACACACACACACACACACACACACACACACACACACGGAGGAAGCTCCGTGCAACAGCAGCTTCACCCTCACACACGAGCCACAGTATGAGCGATGTCCCTGCGGTGTGTGTTGGGTTTGGAGGGGTGAAGAGGAGAGCGCTGTGTTTCTGTAAAGCTGCTGCTCAGTGTGAAGTGTAAAACAGGGTCAGCTGTTGCCAAACCTCGAGCGCCGCCTGCCAAAATCACCAAACACGTCCAAACCATTTGTCTTCTACAGATCCCGAGGAACACTCACAACCTCAGTCTCAGACAGAGCTGTTGATGATGCATCCATATTGCAGACTTTCTTGGATCAATAAAGATTCACAGAGGATTTTTTGTTTGTTTTAAAATGTAGAGACGGGGTTACAACCCAGACAGCAACATAGTTTCGGCTCAGATCCGGCCCACATCTGTGACTGTGGGAAATCCATGTGTACCAGATGTGGGCCGGATCTGGGCCAACACTATGTTGCTGTCTGGGAAATTAAAATTATTTGAAGAACAACCTTGTAGTTTTGATACGCACACACACACATACACACACACACACACACACACACACACACACACACACACACACACACACACACACACACACACACACACACACACACACACACACACACACACACACACACACACACACACACACACACACAGAGCAGCTAAGGGCTCCTCTCTGATTTACCGTGCTCTTCTGAAGGACTTAATGACTACAGTGGCTGACAGCTCTTAACCCTTTGAGACTCTGAGGATAATGTAATGTGATACAGCATCCCCAGCTCTCTCTCACACACACACACACACACACACACACACACACACACACACGTTAAACTGAGCCCTGACTCGCACCACCTGTACACTGTCTTAGACCATTGTGTCCCGTCACATCTCTCTCGTCCACACTGCCCCCCTCTGACCACTGCTCGGACTGCACATCATGGCCTTTAAACCAGTAACTCAGCAAAAATGTACATTTGTAATGCACACAATGTGATGTTTACTCATCCTCATGTCGTTCCAAACCTGTATGAATTTCTTTCTTCTGCAGAACTCAAAATAGTCTATAATGGTTCAAACTATTTTGAATTCATTGTATGTTTTTGATTTTTTTTTTAAGAAGTCTCTTCTGCTCACCAAGGCTGCGATTATTTGATCAAATATACAGTAAAACATTAATATTGTGACATATTACAATCCAAAATAACTGTTTTCTATATGAATGTTAAAATGTAATTTATTCTATGATGTAAAGCTGAATTTCAGCATCATTCCTCCAGTCTTCAGTGTCACATGATCCTTCAGAAATCATTATAATATGATGATTTGATGCTGAAGTAGCATGACCTGTCACTTCTGATCAATTTAATGCATTGTTGAAGAATCGCACTGACACCAAACTTTTGAAAGGCACTGTATATATTAATATTACACACACAAGTAATATTGGGTTTTGGTTTTGGGTGATGATATTTATGTTCCAACTGTCCCGGCCAGTTGTGCACAGGCACATTATGGGTGCATTTTTTGAAACTGAGATTTATATATCATCTGAAAGCTGAATAAATATGCTTTCCATTGATGCATGGTTTGTTAGTTTGTTATGATAGGACAATATTTGGCTGAGATACAACTATTTGAAAATTTAGAATCTGAGGGTGCAAAAAAATCGAAACATTGAGAAAATCACCTTTAAAGTTGTGCATTTATGTTCGCGATTGTGCTGCATTCACTCACAAAAAAAAATGTTTTATATATTTACGGTAGGAAATTTACAAAATATCTTCACGGAACATGATCTTTACTTAATACCCTAATGATTTTTTGTTATTAAAGAAAAATCGATAATTTGGACCCATATAATGTATTGTTAGCTATTGCCACAAATATCCCCGTGCGACTTGTGACTGGTTTTGTGATCCAGGGTCACATATGTGTTTTTATAATTATTTTCTATATATAAATTCACACACATTACAGTATGTACTCTTGGATAATTTTGAGGAAAACTTTCTAGCACGACATGACTGTACATTAAACTCTTTTATCTCAAAAGATCAATGACGATTGCTGAAATTTCAAAGATAAGAAAATTATTTTATTAAAATCTATTTTAAATGCACTCAGTTGAATGGCGAAGCTCCAGAAGCTCAGTGTAAAGGGAACGTGATGAAAGAGGCTGATGTCTTGCTGAGCTGAGCATGTTACTCTTTCTCAGGGGTCAGAGGTCACTCTTTCTGTTTGCACCTTCCTCTCGCTGTCTCTGTCCTTCATTCTCTCAAACTCTCGCTCTCCTCTCTCCATGCACAGCTGCACAAACAGGAAGACTCAAACAATCAGCTCAGGGATTAAACGTGCCTTGTTAACCTTTTGACCTTTCATTGGTCATCTCTAATCTCAGCTCACAGATGCTCAGCTACACAATGTTTATGTGAAATGGAAACTGCAACCATTAACCAAATGAATCTTTAAAGCACTGGGTCTCAACTGGGTTTCTGGATTGTATGTTGGACTTCAAGTGGTGACCCAACACACACCGTTTATCATTTAAAAGTAAATGAAAAGTCCTTAACGTTGAATGTTGACACGTATTAATCAGAATAATATTAATGTTATTTACACTACCAGTCAAAAGTTTGGGATTAGTAAGATTTTTTTATGTTTTTGAAAGAAGTCTCTTCTGCTCACCAAGGCTGCATTTATTTTATTAAAAATACAGTAAAAACAGCAATATTGCGCAATATTATTACAATTTAAACAGTTGCTTTCTATGTGAATATATAGTAAAGTGTAATTTATTCCTGTGATCAAAACTGAATTTTCAGCATCATTACTCCAGTCTTCATAAATGTTTCTTGATCATCAAATCATCATATTATACTGATTTCTGAAGGATCATGTGACACTGAAGACTGGAGTAATGATGCTGAAAATTCAGCTTTGATCACAGGAATAAATTACACTTTACTATATATTCACATAGAAAACTGTAATAATATTTCACAATATTACTGTTTTTTATTATAATTATTAATTAAATGCAGCCTTGGTGAGCAGAAGATACTTCTTTTAAAAACGTTTTAAAAAATTACAGATCGAAAACTTTTGACTGGTAGTGTCAATAATCAATGTGCACAAAAATCAATGTGCATTTTATACAAAAAAACAAACAAAAATCTCTCTACCAAGCTCCACTTTTCTGCTTTAACCAATTGTTCCTTTGGCCTATAATAATCGGAAATTATTATACTGTAAACATGATTTTTATCTATCTACAAACTAAAGGGCAAGTCAATCTTATTTTCTATGGCAACTGGTGGCAGCTCGTCACAGATGCATTTATGACAGATGATGAAACTTGACTTCTATTGAACCTTGACCTTTCCTGGATTTTGTTCCCTGACTCGGACCCAACTTGAAAGCAATCAGAGACAGCTGGAATCATCTGTTAAATGGCTTTTATTGGAAAGATGATGGATCCCTGGAGCTCATAAATTAGAATTACACTGGCTGTGGGAGAATGAAGCATATTCTGGTTGAGACACATGCCAAACCATTGTGCCCAGCTGCCAGAAGGAAAGCCTGCCAAACACGTTTGTAAACCTCCAAGAGACAGACAGCCCTAAAGAGAGACATGAGAGCAGAAGCAGACATGGCGACAATTGTGCACTATATTGACAAAACGCTTCTTCCCATCTCTAACTGAACGGAGCCATAAATTAACCTTAATACCAGGAATTCACATCATCCTCATGGGTGTGAATTATATACATGAATTAAAAAGTAATTAACAGTATTTAAAGGAATCACTCAAGATTTAAAAATCTGTCATCATGTATTCTAACCCTTACGGAATGAAAATATATTTCCATATACAATATTTATGATCAATATTTTAAATAGCTTAAATATATTGGAAAAAAATATGTAAGGAATAATTGACAACGGGCCGTTGAATTATTAGAAAGATAATGCACACAAACCTCAGGTGTGCATTATTGTTCAATAATTCAACAGCTCGGAGTCAATTATTCCACTTATACTACCACACCTCAAATCATTGATCAGATGATGTATTTCAAGACGTTTGTCAGGTTTTTGTCCTTTAAAATGCTATTGTGTGCAGGACTAATTTCTTACGCATCTAATCCCAAGCCTCCGTTGCTAATTCCAAAACATCATTTTAGAGCAAGTAACGGAGGCTTCAGCCATTGATAGCAGACTAATAATGCAGTTATTAATGCAGTTATTAGAGAGAGAGAGAGAGAGAGAGAGAGAGTGTGAGAGAGAGAGAGAGAGAGAGAGAGAGAGAGAGAGAGAGAGAGAGAGAGAGATTAAGCATTAGTGAAGTCTGTGCGTCTCTTAACAGTGTTCAGCAGCAGCATCTCTACTAATAGGGAAACCGTAAGTTTATCTACTTCAAGAACATTGTCGTTACCTCGCTAGGGAGAAATTTCATGTAGCTTTTAAGTTGTTAAACTATTTTACTGATCAAATCATCAGAGCAGTGCTGTTTGAGTGGGAGAATGAGCGGGATTTTATGCCCTTACGTAACAAAAATATGTGGGAATATACTGTAAAATTCCAATTGGTCAAACACAAATTAGTTGAGTTGAAAATAGTTAAATTTCTCGAGCATGTACGTTGTTACAAAGACATACAAAAGAGTGTTGGGACAATGACCATTTAGTTCGAAGCCACCATAATGGTGATCGGTGTTTGTTTGGCTCTTGACTTTTTACTTTTAATGTTAATTGACACTTTAATTTTTCTTTGGTTATTATTGTGTGATTGAAAGGCACATTTGCTATTGGAAAAAGTCAAGAAAAAAGTTGGGGGTGCCTTGTTGGTAATTTACTGATGATGACATCATCACATGGTTTATTACTGGTCAAAAGTGTGTAAGATCATTAAATACTTTAAATACTGCTCTTAAAACTGTGATACTGTGGCAAGAGAGCCAGCAATATTGTGGCAATAATTTTATGTGCACATAACACCAACATCAAGAATCAGCATATGAATCTCAACAATGGTCCCATGCTTTCATGCTGCAATGCATTCTGGGAGCCATGATTAAGTTTTATTCTATGATGGTTCCCAGCATGCCTTGCAGCATGAAGCATGTCACCAAAGTAAATAATGAGCAGATTTAAATTTTTGGATGAACAAATCTTTTAAATAGACCATTAGTTTAAAAGGGTCATATGATACTATTTTAAAAAGTTAATTATTTTGTTTATTGGGTGTAATAGAGTAGCCTAACAGGCTTTAATGTTTAAATTGTTGTAAATTGTACATTGTTGCAGCACCTCTATTCCCAGTGTGTCTGAAATGAGCTGATTTCTACGAAGCTCCTCCTTCCAAAAAGCTCAGAGTGCTCTGATTGGCCAGCTGACCCAGTGCGTTGTGATTGGCCAAACACCTCATGCGTGTGTTGGAAATACAACACCCCTTACCATAATCGCACATTTAAACAGTCAACAAATAATCAAACAAACTAGGGCTGCCCCTTAATAGTTGACTAAACATTAGAGGCTTAGTCGACCAAAATTGTATTAGTCAGTTAGTCGCAGAAAAAAAAGAGCGTGGCGAAGTCATGCAGTCCGTGACAGACAGATCATTAATGGCTGGCATTATGTTAATATTTCACATTGTGATGTGGACCTTTGAGGAAAAAATATCTGGTCTTGTATCGAGGTGATTTAGGCAGGTCTGGATCCGTGTTCTCTATTAGATAATAATAAATCCCTTAGTGGGAGACTATGAGCTATGTACTTCGCAGATCTTATACATGCACAAACAGATACATTACACATTAAAGGAAATGGAAAATGTTAAAAATCATTATGTGACCACTTTAAGACCTTACAGTGCACCAGTTATATGCTTTATGGTGCTTTTGTGCTGTGTTTTTTAAACCTTTTGGAGCTTGTCCCATCACAATATGGCAAAGAGTATTGTAAACATTGGATCTCAATATGTGTTTCATGGAAGAAATAAGTGCAATTCGGAATGTCATAAGAGTAAATGATGACAGAATTTTTATTTTTGGGCGAAATATTCCTTTTAGACACGTCTATAAAGACATGTAACAGTAACAAACACAATACAAAGAACCCTGCTTTCCAGGATGTTTACTGGTGTGTAACATTTATCCTTCCCTATTCACCTCACTTTACTCGCGCACATTAATTTAACTTCATTGCACTTGTTCAGGAACACTGGCCATGCGTTTGTCAGCAATTTCCTTCGGGATGCCCATCAGAGATCTGATCCTGGTCTGGCCATGGAGGATAAAACTGCCCACAGTGTGACTAGCCTGCCATATTTATCATCAAGTGTGTAAATCAATCGTTTTTTTACCACCTCAGTGTGTGGGAACGCAGTAAAAGTCGTCACAGATCCGGTGCGGTCGACTGGAATTTATAGTGCCTCATAGGATTGTGGGAAGGATCTTGGACACCCGACTCCGGCGAAGACCTTGAGAAGGGGGACGGGAAGAAAGTATCTTTTCACTCTTCCAGTGCCTCCCCTTCTCTTTCCTCCTTTTATCCATCATGCAACTCATTCAACTTTGACATTTATTTTAGGCGATTGTTTGTCTCACTGTGCTTTTACTCGCTTTAGAAGCACTGAACAATTTCACCAGTCAACATAGCCGATAGCTGACAAAACCCAAACAGTTTGTTTTATACAAACAGGAAAGGGGAAATTGGAACGGACTGTGGGCGGCATTATTACATAGCTTTGAACAGGTGACATTTACAGTGGCTTGTTCTAATGACTGCCATGACTCTGTTTGCCAGAAGCGCCTATTAGAACAGGTGAAGCGTGACACAGAACAGCCAGACGGCAGCAGTGTGTGTGTGTGTGTGGATACACAGCACACTCATACTGCACTTGGATGTCTGCAGCTTTATGATGGAGGAAGTGTTGGTGGCACACTATGCATGCTGAGTAATATGAGGGGTTCAGTCCAGTCTGAATGAGACACACCGATCCGCCTCAGTCCATACACACTGTGTCTCCTGCGATATAGATGTGTGTATTATAGTCTCATGCATCTGTGTGATCTGTGGTCCTCACAGCTGGAGCGACTCTTTATTTCACACATTTGAATCAAGGCTGTAGGCATGATTTGAAAAGCTAATCTCTATATGAGCTGATATCAGTGGAGGACTGGCTTGCTCAAAATCACTAAAATGCATAAAGCAATAAAAAATGTTAATGTCGATAATGGCATGGCAACTTGCAGAGTATCATTATTATAAAGCGCTGTTTTTTGTAGGTCAACCCATACGTGAGCATCACACTGTAAAATAAATATATGATCAATAAGTTATGACAACACATTGCTTTAAGTCATCAAAATAAGTTGAGCAATTTTCAACTTTTTAAAAGTTATACAATATTCAACTCATTATTTTAAAGGACTTTAATTTAGGCCACCAACTATTTTTTAAAGTGACGTTTCCTCGACTAAAACCCAATAGGATTTTTCCAGTAGCTTTTCTATTATTGCAGAAAACTGTAAAGTGTCGTTAGACATGCACAGAAGAGACAAGGAGTCTGCGATAAATAGTTTATATTACCATCAAAACCTCTAGAAACAAGGAACAGAAACCATGCTGTGTCAACAACAACCTACAAACACAAAGGAAAACACAGGGCTATACAGTGTTATATATAAGCGCAAACAAGGAACTAAATGAGACACAGGTTATAATCATGAGTACCTAGAAACAAATGAGGATATAATCAGAAACCAAGGAAACAGAAACTAAACAGAGCAGGGATGTCAAAATAAAAGACAATATATCAGAACATAATCGTAATGATAAAATGATAAAACACTCTAAACTGTTATAAATAAACTAAATTATTGATTTTTTTAATGGAAGTTACTGTAAAGATCAATCATACCTGTAAGAGAGAGCAGATTTTAAGGAAAAGCTTGAACATATGTTGGCCTATATCAATCATATTGTATATCAATGTAATGGCAAACAGATATAAAATGTATTCCTCACATGTTTGTTGTGACTTTTAGCAGCGGAGTAAACAAATAAAAGTGTAATTTGATGTCATTTAATCTTCCAGTGACATTTACTAGCATTGCTACAGAAAGGGCTTGTAACGCCGCAGTAACTCAGCGCAAGTGTCCCGTCACAGGAGGCTGTGTGTGTACCTGTGTTGATTAAGAGTCATTCATAAAGAGCACAAGAGGTCATAATGAAATAAGAGTGGACGACGTCCTGTTTCCTTGATGTAATCAAAAACTGAACACAAAAGAATGATTGTTTTGGGGGGACGGTTTCATTTTGCACTAAACCATGTGATCCTTGTCAAATGCTTTACACCAAAGTTAAAAAAAACTAGTTTTAAGACTCCTTATTCTAAATCTCTCTAAATCAATATTAAAATTTTTTTTTTTTTTTTTTTTTAAATTACAATACTAATTCCGTGTATTTTTATGGCATATTTGTTCTCAATTGGCTTTATGCCCAGCTGCACTACTTCCTGAACTTCAGCCAGCTCCTTGTTTCCTGTCTGCCATTATTGGACAAATTGATTAATTCAGGTGTGCCTGACCTCAGTAGTCATGGCAACAATAATCAGACACACCTGAATTAATCAAGTTTGCCCAATAATGGCAGACAGGAAACAAGGAGCTGGCTGAAGTTCAGGAAGTAGTGCAGCTGGGCATAAAGCCAATTATCCAGTGCATTGCTGAATGAGAGGAAATGCTGTTGAAGGCTGCACTGCCCCCTATCTGGTCATTAAAATACCAAAATACTCAAAAATACCACAACACTGCCATCTACTGGTCATTCACAGTTTAGTCACCCTCTGGTGATGTGGGTTAGGGTTAAGTTACAGTATGTAACGTATAAAAGCAATGTAAATCTATGCAATGTCCCCATGTAGATAAACTTGTGTGTGTGTGTGTGTGTGTGTGTGTGTGTGTGTGTGTGTGTGTGTGTGTGTGTGTGTGTGTGTGTGTGTGCGTTTAGTTTTGGTTATGGGAACGTCCCTGTTAGCTGGGGAGGAACACACATCTTCTAATACACTGTCTGAGATACGAGGGTCAGTGGCTCTACCACTGGAGAAAGTGTAATGGCTGACTTGGAGAAGTCTGAAAGTTTCTGAAGTCTTTATCACAAGAGTCCGAGTCAAGTCTGGAGTCTTTTGTCACGAGTCCGAGTCAAGTCTGGAGTCTTTTCATGCCTTACAAAAAAAAAAAAAAAAAAAAAAAAATCTCATACTCCAAAATCCTATTATTTGTATGGGTAGACAAAATGATATTTCTATTATCTGCTTTTTTGTCCATCCTCTCTCTCTCATAGAAGAGAGAGAAAAGCTGAGAAAAGATCAATAAAAGTAAAACAGGTTTAAAGGCTAGATTTTATTTGTTGATGTTTTAACAGGCTTGCAATCCAAAGGAGCCATGCAGATACCACAATATAATAATGTGACTAATCTTTTATGATTGCGATCGATGTCGCATAAAATTTGAGGTTGTCGTTCCGGTGTCTTTAATTGTTTTCCCACATTATTTGCATCTAGCAAGGCCGTAGTGGTGCCACTTTTCAGCCCGGGAGTTTCAGGCCTAAGACCGGCCCACTTTTTCCATGGTGGTGGAAATTGGATAAATAAAAGCAACAGTTCAGCTCATACTATTGTGTAGTTTTTATTAATAACAACAAATAATGTAAAGGTTAAATAATAATTCACTTATGCTGAGAAGTTAACAAAAAATATTCCACTATTCCACAAGGATAGGTTAATAAATTAACAAAAGCAGAAAGAAAGAGAAAGAAAGATTTGAAATGTATCCCACTCTTCCACAAAGAGCATATTGAACTAATGTTTACAGTTCAAGTCAGTGCAGTTTACAGTAACATTGCGAATAGCACCAACAGCATCTACAACATCAGTAGCCGCCTAAGCAGTGCACTGTTTTCAGCCACTTTATCGATAACTGTGACATGATAAGCATCTTTGAGGAGGTTATACTGTGAGAGTATTAAATGGACACAAATGGCACAGCTTTTGCAGGAGAAACAGGTCCTGCTTTCAAGTTCCATCTCTGGTTCTTCCATATATGGCAGTCCGCCACTATCCTCCTGACCTTCCTGTGTCACCTCACTACATGTCCTGACAGTATTACCTTCAAGAGGGGACTTTTTCAGTCTGTCCCACTGGTATGCCAGGCTAGACAGCTCAGTTTGTAATGTGCTAACAGTAGCTCTGTCATCAAACCTAAGCAGACATTTGCTAATTTCCTGGAGTGCTGAGTTAGGGAGCCCATTTAACTTTATTTCAGGAAAGTTTTTAGGGTCAAGACAAGCAAAATCTGAGGCAAGTTTTGCATTTGCTGAAAACCTCTTATCTATGCTACTTGCCACAGTGTCCAGAATAACATTATGGACATTCACCTCAAAGGCAGCATCAGATGAGGCTACTGGTACATCATCTAAAAGCTCTCCTGGCATTCTTTTCTTTTTTCGGACACGCTTTTCTGGAAGTGCAGTCTGCACAACTAGTTCATAGTTGTCCATCTTTTCCAGCTTTTCATTGGCCCAACTCACAAACTTACCAGCTGCCACTTTCACTCCCTCAAAGTCCCTGACATATTTTTTGAGGTTATCCTTTGTCCCCTCAACCAGACGCTGAGCTGACAAAATATCCATTCCGTGAGTCTGTAGGTACTTGGAGCAAGTGGAGCAATGAGGATAATCTCATATTTCAGAAGATTTTCAATGAATCCCTTTGCTTTGACCCTCACTGTTGACTTCATACTTCCATCTTCCTCAACAGAGGCTAGGGTCAGCAGCAGGTCAACAAACAATGCATCCTGGGGATTACCAAAACACCCAAAGACCTTATTGAGAGCCTGATCCTTAGCCCACCACCTGGTTTCCCCTATTGGGCTCAGTCTCCTGTGACGTTTGTCCTCACTTGTCTCTTCCCAAGTCTGCATACGTTTATAAGACACCCTGAGGAAAACTGCCACATCATTAAGTAGTGAGAAGAGAGATGCACTCTCTATGACACTGCCTGTTGTGTCTGCCAGTACCAGATTTAAAACATGTGCATAACACCAGACATGAATTTGTGTTGGAGACTGTTCAGACAGGAATGCAGAGAACCCTTTATACAGTCCCTGCATATTTGCTGCACCATCAGTGGAGTTGCCCACACACATGCCAATGTCAATGCCAAGTATGTCTAATGTGTTCTTTAGTAGCTGTGTCAGATATTTACCTGTGGATTCACAGTTCACCACAACAACCAACCGCTCATGAACTACATCTGTGACATATCTGACAATGATAGCACACTGGTCCTTTGATGTGACATCTTGAGTTGTATCAATCTGAACCGAAAAGAGTCCCGCCTCTCTAACCTCATCTGAAATTGTGCCCTTTATGACCTGGCTGAGAGCATCCACAACTTTCCCAACAATGTCCTTTGATAACAGAGTCACAAGAGAGATCCTCTACCTTTTGCACCAGTGTCATGATGCTTCTTGCTTTGCTCAATACAACTGCTAATGTGCTGTTGAAGGCACGGATATTCCTAACAAAGTTTCTGTGGTACACGACTCAAAAGTATTACCAACTCTAGAAAGTTGCAAGGATTGACTGCAGTATCTTCTAGTGTGTAAGCAGCCTCTGCTTTATCCCCTCTGTAACTGAGTCCACATTTGCCTATGACTTTCATTACATCTATTATGCATTACATCACCTGACGCTTCTTCTTCAACTGCTCATGATGTAAAGACATTTGGTTGCCTGCCAGAAGGCTTTTTATATCTGCCCTTTTAGCCAACAGAAAGTAAGCATCAGCACTATCTCTGTGGATCTTACATTTCTCATGCTCTTCTATCCGCTGATGAACATGTTTCCATGTTTTCATACCTCCCTTTGTGAAAGGACTATCACTAACACACAGAGCAATACAGTTATTGTGTTTTTTTACTGTATGTCAACCACTTGCGGTTGGTGCCATGCTTGCTGTGAAAAACTTTAGCTAGTAGGTGGTGTTTTGTGGGCTGCTGTGGATGGTAACTGAAAAATGTGTCTAGATCCTGTGCTTGAGGATGAGCAAAATAATCAAAATGATTGGCCTTTTTCATCTACACTTGCATCTGCCTGTACCTCTGGGATCTCTTGCAGGACTGTTGTCTCACTGGATGCTGTCTCTATATCTCATCTATCAGCATCTAACTCACCTGTGTTGCATAACAAAAAGGACAGGGACCGGTTTCACAAAGCTATTTTAGACTGTTTAACTGTCGTACAGTAGCAATCTTTTTCCAAATTAAACATTTCTTCTTGTTACTACACTCTCCACTAAATTTCCCAAGTAAAATGTCCTTGTAACTGTAAAACTCCTCCATCAAACACATATTTTCCGCTGGGGTAAACTGCACTGAGCGGATGAATGCGCTTACTCGATCCACCATGTTTTTAAGTCTCACTTAAGTCTTAAGTGCTTTGTGCAATGGTCTGATTTAGATGTCTATCTGAAGTCTGACTATCTACTATATCTAAGCCATAGTCAAAGTCTATCTTTGTGAAACCGGCCCCAGAAGGGCATATACAAGGGGTGTCAGCCTCAGATTAGGCAGTAGGCCGGATTTGTTGGAATGAGATCTCATGGGGGCTGTCATTGTCATTATCATTTTTCTGCATGGGTATCATATTGTGGTAATTTACTCCTTTACTACACCCACTTCTGAACAAACAATACATATTGGTTTATCATGTACCGTCATATACTGCTCTTTCTTACATTAAATAATTTTAATTCATATTGTTTACTCTGGTATCCTCTCTACCTGTCCCTGTAGTCATGGTCTCCTCATTTACAGCGAGGGACTGGCTTATCTGCTGCTCAGAAGCTACAAAAATGATAATTTTACTGCATATACACAGATCAAGCTTGAGTTTTGTTATCAATATTTGCATAATAATTGCAAAGTCTATGAATCGCCATATATTGGGTGATACAAAAAGGCTGATATTTTAATTAAATTTTATATTTTGCTTGTGAATAGGTTGACAACGCCGAATAATTACGCTGCAGTGTTGCTAATCATTACTAGGCCTATCTCTATTTACATGTTGCCACTTGTGTTTGTCTTGAAAATAATTCTGTAATCTTGGCACATTTGGTCGCATCCTCCTCCAATGCTTTTCTTTTTTTTAGCCTGGCTTTTTCAGCCCCTCCTGGTCTCTTTCTCCCATCCATCCTCCGACGCAACCGTTACGGTACTATGGCCGGCCCAGCTATCAGTACATGTCTGAGAAAGCGTTTTGGAAAAGACGGGCTATGGACCAAACCAACTCTATTTGGGAAGGGAGGGGAGAACTCCATCACATGGTACAACCTTTGCATAGGCTGCAATTTTTTTTTTTTAAATCCTCGACCGGCCCAAAAGTGAAGCGGCCCACCGGGAATTCTCCCGATTCCCCCGATTCCCCACCCCGGGCCTGGCATCTAGCCGATTTGACATGTTAATAAACCCAAATGAAAGAACATATGGCACGGTTTCTCCCGTCCCGTCATGTTTCATGGGACTTTCATTATGAAGTTTTATGTAACAAAGTTCGGGAGGAGCATGTTCAGGTAATCATCCAATCAGCACAAGAAGAAGCCAGTATAAATAAAGCCTTCCCTTACCTCCTGTCTCATGACTAATTTCTCAGCATCTGACTCCGCCTCCGTGCAGTCATGTCCGAGTTAGAGCTCTTCCCCTCTGACGATGAATCTTTCATCACGGAGTCTTCTCCACCGCAAAGCGCAGATCCAGCGACCCTTCCTTCTCCAGCAGCCAACGACAACATTGAGCCTCCATCCTTAACCAGGGGACGTCGGCCCTCCAGATCCTCTCCGCATACTCCAAGACGCCGAAGACTCCCCTCACCACCACCAGCGAGGAACTCATCATCTTCATCATCGTCTTCCTCCACGCCTTCCCACCTTCCAGCTCCCCCTAACATCCCTCCCATAGGGAAGTGGACAGTTAAGGGCCTAAGACAAGCCCTAATTAATTCTGATGCACATTTCTCCCGCAGGATGAAAAAAGCAGAATTATTTAATTTATATGTTACCTTACAATCTTCTCACCTTTCTGTTTCAGCTTCAATTCCTTCGGCTGGAACGAGCAAGGCTCGCCGGGCCCCGATCGCTCGTCCCGCAGTTCCTCCTTCCTCACTTGCAGCGCGGGGCTCCGCCCCCGCGCCACAGCGTCACAGACCTTCCGCTAGCCTGGGCCGCGCCCCGGAACCAGTCACGGATGGGCGCCAACCTCCTCCAGGTCAACTCCCCTCCTCAGGCCCGCCCATTGTGGTACCTCACACTCTAGATCCCGGCAGTTCCACTTTTTTACACGATCCCCAAACGTTTTTCTTCCCTTCTACTTCTTTCAGTTTTCCTCCTTCCCAAGCGTCAGGTGCTCACCCTAACGTGAGGATGCCTCCGTTAGCCCGTCAATCGCCGGCGCATTTCTTTCCCCTTCCCTTTCCACACTACGCTCTTCCTATTCCTCCTCCTCCACCTAACCCGGGGGCCGATCTCTGCGTGAGGATGCCTCCGCAAACGGCCACAGCCCCGATTTCCCATCCCTTTAACCCTCTCCAAGTGCGTTCTCCTTTCTCTCTCTTCTCAGCCACTCCTCAACCAGCCCCTCCGAATGCAGTAGCAACTGAACCTCCTCCAGTGACGAACAACATCAGAGCTCAAATCCTAGCAGGTGCAGATGTTGATTTGGGCTCCCTCCTGTCCTTGTTTCCCCCAGCCGAGTCCAATCGCCAAGTAGACTGCGGCGACATTTCAGTCACTCTTAAAAATAACACACAGGTTACATCACGTTCATTGTCACTAGCCGAATTCTGTATTGCCTGTATCGTCTTTTCCCCATAGACGGCGCGAGCTGAACGACTATCTGTCTATCATAGCGGAGCTCGCGTTGTCTTATGGGGGTAGTAATTTTTATACGTACCACAAGCTGTTTTCCGCAAAATGCGCCGTCCGCGTTTCCCAATGGAATAAGTGTCCCTATTGGGGAGCGTTGGACACTGATCTCCATAACCGAGTCTTCCTCGGGTGCAGAAATATCTCCTGCGCGATCTGCAGATCCACAATCCATGCCACCAAGGCTTGCCCCCAAATCAATCCGTCGATCCCTCCCTGCCCAGAGCAGAATGCCATAAAATCCACAAGTTACGTTCCGCGTCACGCAAGAGAAGATTTTTCAATCAGAGCACCATACTCGGCACCCGATAGACAAGTTTGTAGGAACTTCAACGAAGGGAGATGCCCAAGACAACGCTGTCGTTTTCTACACGTCTGTGATTACTGTGGCGGCGCACACGCCCGCGTGATATGCCCAGTCAAAAAATCTGTCAATAAAAACGCAAAAAACTATCTCTCGACTCCTGTTAATGTTTCCCGTCTAGCCGAAGAATTATCACACCACCCAGATGCCAACTTCACAAATTATTTACTGACAGGTCTCATTCAAGGCTTTAAACCCGGTGTAGAAAACCATCCCACGCAAAATGTTATCGGCGCTAACCTTCAGTCCGCCTTAGCAGAGCCTGGAGTAGTAAAAAAGCTAATTAAAAAAGAAATTGAATCCGGTTTCATTATGGGCCCATTCGAGGCCCCCCCGTTCGACAAATTTCGCATCAGCCCCATAGGCGTGGCTACCAGGAAATTCTCTGGAAAAAAGCGGTTGATAATCGACCTGTCAGCCCCCCATAATTCTCCATATCCGAGCATCAATAGTCTCATCCCTCTCGAAGAGTATTCTCTCAACTATCATGATATCGAACAAGCCATAACCATGATTAAAATAGCTGGACGAGGTGCATGGCTTGCAAAAGTAGATATCTCCTCTGCTTTTAAAGTAATGCCAATCCACCCCGATTCATGGCACTGCAAAAGCAGCCCAAAAATCTTTGACACTCTCTCTGAAGCCATATGTTGGACCCTTTCCAATAATTATGCAATTCCTCATCTTCTCCATCTGCTCGACGATTTCCTAATAATTTCACCTCACGACACCATCCCCGAGGCTCACCTCCTCATAGTGAAAAAGGTTTTCGCCGAGCTAGGGATTCCGTTAGCCCAGGAGAAAACATCGGGTCCAACTACATCCATCGAGTTCTCAGGCATCAATCTGGACTCAGCAAAATTCCAGGCCTCACTGCCTAAGGAAAAAATCGATCGCATCATTTTAATCGCATTGAATTTTACAGACAGCACAGATTGTTCAAAACGCGAACTTCTCTCGCTGCTGGGCCACCTAAATTATGCGATGCGCATTATTCCACAGGGCCGACCCTTTATCGCGCATCTCCTAGCCCTCTCTTCATCTGTTCATGCGCTGGAAGATCGGATCATCCTTTCCGGCGAGTCAAAAAACGAGCTAAAATTATGGATTAATTTCCTCAATCAGTGGAACGGCTTAACTTTTTTTTACGATGACTTTATCTCTCTCCCCCTCGATATCAAACTATTCACAGACGCAGCTCCCTCGATCGGCTTCGGCGGCTATTACCAAGGACGCTGGTTCGCGTCTCCCTGGCCCCCTCAGCTCCTAGACACACCCCAGTCTTCAGCCTCCTCTGCCCTTTTCGAGCTCTACCCAATCGTCGTCGCAGCTTCCCTATGGGGGAAAGAATGGTCAACCAAAAGCATCCAAATCCATTGCGACAACGAAGCAACCGTGCACTGTATCAACAAGGGTCGTTCTTGCTCACCTGCGCTTATGCGACTCCTCAGACGCCTCATATGGATCTCCGCATGCGACCAGTTCTTAATAACTGCAAATCACGTCCCAGGGGCTCAAAATCAAATCGCTGACTCTCTCTCCCGTTTCTCTTTTCAGAAATTCAGGATGCTGGCACCAGAAGCAGACCCCACTCCAACTCCAGTACCTCCTTATTCGCAGCTGATCTTCCCTAAACCATCCGCTAAAATTCCTCCTGGACACGTCCATTGAATCCATCCTCCAAGCCGTTTCTCCCAGAACTCTGCAAACTTATTTCACCGCATGGAAATCGTTCAAATCATTCCACCTCTCTCACAACCTGTCGTTTCCCGAATTTTCTCTTTTAACAGTTACTTCATTCATATCTCATCTTCATAGTATTAAAGGTCTCCAAGCCGGATCCATTAAAAGCTATCTAAGCGGCATTCAATTCTTTCATAAATTAATCCACGGTAAACCTACACCTGCAATAAATAACTCCCAAACGTCCCTTCTAGTTAATGGAATCCAAAAATCCCGCCCCACGCGCCCAGATACCAGACAACCAATCACAATCTATATACTCACCAGATGCATCTCATCACTCCGTCTTGGATACCACACCATCAACACCGCCTATACATTAGAAGCTATGTTCATCCTAGCATTCTTCGGTTTCCTCCACTGTTCCGAACTGACCATCACTTCCTTATTCGACCCAAATATTCATCCCACTATTTCAGACCTTCAGATTGTAGATAATGATTCCATATCTTTTTTCATTAAACAAAGCAAAACGGACAGAGACAAAAGAGGTCACTTCATATATATTTTCAATCTACAAACTCCCATCCAACCGTACCATGCGCTTTTTAATTACCTGCAGTACAAACTTTCCACGTCCAAATCCCCACTCGACCCACCAGAACGAAATTCTGGTTCCAAAAGCATCTTAAAGCAGTCCTCATCAAATCCGGCGTCTCAGCAGAACATTTCTCTAGCCACTCATTCCGCATCGGAGCAGCTACCACAGCCGCTCAAAAAGGTCTCTCCCAACAACAAATCAAAACCCTCGGTCGCTGGTCATCGAATGCCTTCAAGACCTATATTAGGTCTAGCCGTTTTTACATCAGAAATGCTCACCAAGCCCTAACTAATTAATTAAATTATAATTACCACCGGCTGCGCCTCATTTCAGTCACATCCGTTTACACCAAACCTTCCGATTACATCTGGGCTCGCCGCTTGCACACTCGCTTAATATTCATAGGGTACGTTTTTCAATCATATGCAGACTCCCCCGTTCGCACGCAGCGATGATTCACCCGTTCGAAGGCCGGGTTCCGTCCCCCTTCCAAAACGCTGGTCGAACCCTCCCGTTCGAATTGCAGTGAGAGTCTGCCCGTCTTAGTCGTCGCCGGACGACCGCGCTCGTGTCGCCAGGAGGGCTCCCCATTCGTCGGGACGTGAGGGGTCTTTCCCGTGGCCCAGCCCCCCTTCGAAGCGCCGGTCGCGCCCCCCCGACCGAGTCCAGCGGGCGCCCTCCGTCCAACCCGGCGAGGCTTACCCGTCCGATGCCGTGAGCATATAAGTTCCCGTCGGACGCTGCGAGAGCCCTCCCAGGTGAACGGTTAAACTCGTCCACAAATTTACGCTCGCATAATTCTTGCGTCAGCGAGCTGTCAGTTCAACTGCAGAATGGGCTTATCCGTCCGATGCCGTGAGCGTCCAAGTTCCCGTCGGTCGTTGCGAGAGCCTTCCCAGTCGAACAGGCAAGCTCGTTCCTTGGTAAATACATACCCTTCACTTTTTGGGGGGTTAAATGCTACGCTCGCTGTCCTTCGTTTATTTGGCATTTTGGGGAGTACTCTGGGGTCGGGCCGAATTCTGAGCTCGGAGCCCTCCCCCCGGACAGCAAGCCAAATACGCATTATAATATTACATCAGATTTCATTAACATGTAAACTCGTGAAATGAAGTTTTATGTAATAAAGTTTGGGAGGAGCTATTCAGGTAATCATCCAATCAGCACAAGAAGAAGCCAGTATAAATAAAGCCTTCCCTAACCTTCTGTCTCATGACAAATTTCTCAGCATCCCACCACCACCCCTTCACCCCACATTCGGCTGGGTCCGCTCATAGATACCTATGATCTCTAAGGTTATGGGGGGAGTACTCTGGGGTCGGGCCGAATTCTGAGCTCGGAGCCCTCCCCCCGGACAGCAAGCCAAATACGCATTATAATATTACATCAGATTTCATTAACATGTAAACTCGTGAAATGACATTTCGGAGTTTACGCGCAATATAGCCTACGGACATACGTAATCAAATTCTATGACAAGGGTCATAGGACTCACGTAGGGAAATATACCCTATGTGACGCAGATATTATAAACCATTCAAATTAAACACAAATTCTTTTTTTATTATATCAGGAAATACGATCGTTTTTAAAATATTCACGAGTCCTTTGGTCGAGTCCGAGTCAAGTCTGAAGTCTATTAAAGGCGGGCATACACTGTGCGATATCTGTGCGATTTCAGCAAGTATACCTACTCACACTGAAGTAGATGCATGAGATTTAAAGCAAAAGCTCAGGATTTATGTACTCACACTATGCGGTCCGATCATCGGGCTGCGACTTCACTGCTCATACTATACGTGTGAAATATGCGCGATAAACCCCCGTGCCGGGTTGCGCCAATAGACTAGACGATATCATATAGGCTATCCAGAGATATTGTCAAAACAAGCAGCTATCAATATTAAGATGATTTAGAATTTCCAATTTAAGTATTACATTATTAATAATATTATTAGTATTATTAGGGAAGGTCTACTTTTATTATTAAATTGATAGGGTATTATAATTAATTTGACACGCAATAATTTCATAGCGCATCACTGCATAACCAATGCCCAGTGAGGATAATAAAAGAATACATAGAAGCTTACTCCTCCTCATTGAAAATTGTCTAAAAATAGTTAGGTCGATTACAATGAATAGGCCTATAATTAAAATGATTAACAGTCTATAGGCTAATATTTCCGAACACTGCAATAATCAGTCGAACAATAATAGTCAAAATTGTTTAACAATTTAATTAAAAGAGGCATGGTAGCTACATCGCAGGTGAAGACGTGAGTAATATATGGTTTGTCCAACATGAACTGGAGGTAAGCAACCGTAATTTGTAGCTAGTTTGATAGCTACAGGAATTAAGATCTCCCTCTTTTCATTTTCTTTCTTGCTAGTTTAAGATGAAATGGATAACTTCTGTTTTCGTGCAGGCGCAATGAGGGAAAAGCACTGAGTTTAGGGCAATCGGTTTGTAGCTCTGCTTCAACTGTGTGATAAAGTCACGAGGAGCGACCAACATTTCTGACATGCCAGAAATTCATCCGACTATCGGATTGCCTGTCGGGAGAGTTTAATCGCCTCTCGTTTCCCCTTGTATACTGCACGACAAACAACGCACGACAAAGCTGAAAATCGGCCCGACCCGAAAAAAAGTTGCATGAGTCAAAATTCGGCTCAAAATCGGAGGAAAATCGCACAGTGTATGCCCGCCTTAAAATGTGTCTCGAGTCCGAGTCTCTAACTCGGGTGCCCATCTCTGGTTAGTAGTATGTCTAAAGTGAACTATCAAAAAAGTGTAACCTGGACTTGTAACATTGCCTATGATGTGAGGTCACAGTGCTGAATCTCAGCCATGAAGTTTTAATCCTTCAGATTTAGTTTTACAGAAACGTGTCAACCACTTCCACCTTACAGGAGCTTAAGAAATCAGCTGATTGGCTTATAGTACATAGTGTAAACACAGGATTCCACTTGGCCTGCTGGTACAAAGGGGAAATGTAAGACTCAAAAAAGCCTTAAAGGGCCAGTACACGCACAAATGAAAACTAATGTTGTATGCTGTTTATTATTATTATAATTAACTTTGATTTTCATTGTTGGTGGAGCCAGGTAGAGATGAGGTCTGCGATGCCAGGATACATGATGGTAATTAAACCGCTACGTTTGTCTCAGTGGTCTGTCTGAAATCAGTTTTGTGAGGTGCCTTTGTGCGTAAACGCTGCTTTGCGTGATAAGAGTGCTTCCTAATCTTTCAGATGCAGACTAGCTCAGACCATAATAAGACACACCTGGACAAGCTAATTAAGGTTGTTAGGATTACTAGAAACTCACAGACAGTTTAGAGCCAAATATTGAAGGGAAGATCAAATCGTTTTACTGAGTCTCTCGAATGATTTTGTTCAGCGTTTGATCAAAGAATCTTTATTCAAATAATTTTGCTTATTTCAGTTAAACTGATATATGTTTAATAGCCAAAAGGGTGTTTATTTTATTTTTTTAGATAAAAAAAATGTGTTACAGTAAAAATTATAGACTGCTAATTATAAAATGATAAAAGAAGACAAATTTGGGTAAACCTTCATTTTGATGGTCCACTTTAGAGATAATTACTACCTATAACTTTGTCAACTACATGTCTCAGAGTTTTAGTAGACTGTCTTCTTAATACACCCTCAGAAAAAAAGCTGTCACTGGGACAGTATCCTTCAAAAGGGTTCTAATATGTACCATTTAGGTACTAATATGTACACTTTTGGTACCAATATGTACCTTTGAGGGACAAATATGCACTCTTTAGGTACAAAGGAGTACCTTTTGAAAAGGTACTACCACCACAGTGACAATTTTTCTACCTTTTTTTCTAAAAGTGTATCAGCTAACATTTTTTTGATGCTCCTCAACAGACTACTTATAAGTTTAACAGTAGCTTGCACACTGACGAAGTAAGAACAAAAATAGTCTTTAATAATTAATATATAAATAAAGGTGACTTAATCCAAACAGAACACACAGAAGATAAACCTTTAAAAAACCACTAAGGTACAAACAATCCTGGACAAAGGAACTGAGGTAACATATGGCTTAAATAGATGGAGGATGATTAGCGTAACTTAGGAACATGTGCAAACTCAATAAATAACCATGGAAATAAACGAGAAAAGGAAACACAGGCAAAACAGGAACAGGACATACACTTTACAGTATGCCCCTATAAAGGCGAGTGTTTGCACCATAATAGTCCATCTGAGGAGGACGGGTGGGGGCTCAGGAGGAGGATGAGGAACAGGCGAAGGGCAGGAAAGCAGAAGGGTTGGCAGCAAGAGGAACCAGGGCAGAGTTGATGGAGGGAGGATCCATGGCTGGCGACACCAGGGGGATGACAGACAGAGACGAGGCCAATGGAGGTGGAGCCCAACGCACAGACAGAGACCAGGCAACACTGATGGTCCTGGGCTCCAAGGCGGAGCCGCAATGATGAGCATCCGATGAGCATCCGAGGTGGGGCCAGAGTGCCTGAGGACTGAGCTGAAGCTGGGCCAGAATGGCCAGAACACATTCAAAGTTTTCAGTTAAAGGCACACTATGTAGAAATTGTGTTTTTGTCAAACAGTGACCCCTAGAGTCGGTGTGGAATACTTGCACTGTCGTTAACAACCTCTAGGCTTATTTATGTCCTGATAATTATGTGAGATATTGACAACTGTTCTCATGATAATCGCAGGAATCAACGTCAACAGCGTCGTCTGATATCCCTCAGGCGATTGGGGCCACATCAAAGAAAAAGAAACGGAGGAGACCGCAGAGGAGACCATCGAAAGGGTTCCTCACGCCGTCAGATTCTCTTTTCCTTTTCCTAGTCTCTTCCGACCGCGTTTTCTTTGCTTTTTCCATCGTCGAGTATCACGTCTGAAATGCGCGCAAGTGTCTTTGTGCTTCATATGTTGTTGTTGATGTGTGTGACGTTGTTGCCGTAAAGCATGTTGTGATTCTCGCAAGATTTGTCGGGGCGCTCCTCTCAAACTTGCATTGCTGGTTTTTCTAGCAGCGTCCCCCCCAAGCTTTACTACCAGGATGATTCGCCCTACTTTGAATTTGTTTACCACCAAAATGACTTTGAAGCTGTTATATTAAGGTACAATTCTTGCATAGTGTGCCTTTAAAATGGTGTCGTGTAAGCGGCCCCTAAGTTAATAACTAATGATCTTTGCAATGGAAGTGAATCAATCAAAAACTAACTTTAGCTGGACAATAACTTTATTCTAGAGCTGCTGTAGAGCCAAAACAATCTCTGTTACTGTAATTTTCTGTTATTACTGTTAAGCTGCTTTGAAATGATCTATATTGTTAAAAGCGCTATATAAATGAAGGTGACTTGACTTTGAGCTGGACTGGACCAGCAGAGACACAGGAGACAAAGAGATATATCCTCTTCCAAATAATTATAAAAACAGTTTGTAGAGGCCAGCTGCAGCTCACTCTCAAAGACGGGAGTGTAGGTGGGGCTCGTCTCGATCCCCTTAACTCCACGATGACTCCCACGATGACGGACGAGCCGGCTTACACACCTGGTCAGACGGACAGTAGGGCTTGGGCTCTGGGGTGATGGCTGACCATGTCCTCTTGTCTGGCTCTGGCATGGCATCGTGGCCGGCTTTATCTCTCCGTCTGTGGTGGGCTCAGGCGTTTCATCCCTATGGCCTCGTTTACACTGTCAGTGAAATGTGACCCAATTCAGATGTTTTGCTCATATGTGACACAGATCAGATGTGTTCTGTAACCGTGTAAACAGGAAAAAAACGCATGCATTCGGATATTTCGAGATCGGTTTCAGGCCTCGTTCATATGTGGAAATAAATCAGATATAAATCAGATATGTGGCAATGCGACTGTCATGTAAACAGGCAGATGGGATTTTCTGAGGCATTTGGCTACGTCTCCGCGGTTTAATGACGAGAGAAACCCCGACGCACATCTGCAAAACATCGTGTCGTTGTAGGAGAGGAATGTGGACACACGTCGACACAACATATCAAAGGTTGGCTTGCTCATTATAAAGTTTCGGACCCACTGCTCCTCGTTAAAGCCCGCCACGATCTCATGAACGTGCGTATCAATAGCACGAATTTTATTTCTCGTGCCATTTACGGCAAAAATAGTTTTTGTGTGCATATGATACACCGTTTTCACCTGCATATGATATGCACTTTATAGTGTGTAATCGCACACACTCTACACCCCTAAACCTACCCAAGGGGTTTACAGTGCTTATCATGCACGCAAAAAAATATTTTTGCCGTAAATGTCATGAGAAATAAAATTAGAGGTATAGATACGCACTTTAATGAGATCGTGTTGTATGTTCCCACCAGTCCTGAGATCTCTCTCGCACACAATAACTGAAGCACACGTGCAGGCTGCAATCATGGCGCTTTTCGTCCTCCTCTGCCTCAAAATCATGGTGATGTTTGGCGAACTACGCATATATCGCAAAGCTAGCATCAAGCATATCGCGTTCGTCCATCTGTGCATGAATCCCCTTTAAGCTTGTGCAATGTTTCAGATAGTATGTAAAGTGTAAACACATAAATCGGCAATGGGTCACAACTGAAAGAACATGTAAACGGACGGTCAAAAAAATCGGATATAGGCAACAAATCAGAATTGGGCATCAAAACCTGCAGTGTAAATAGGCCTAAGAGGCGGCTCAAAAACTCAAACGCCTCCTCTGTCCGGGGAGGAGGAGACACACTGCTGCTGAGTTTGAAGGTCCAGTCTACTGTAACGGTGGCTTGTAGAGAAGCGCACATGACGACGAAGTAAGAACAAAAATAGTCTTTAATTAATCTGAAAAGAACACACAGGAGATAAACTTTTAAACAACTTTTAAACAATTACTAATATACAAACAATACTGGACGAAGGAACTGAGGAATCAAAGGGCTTTGATTCATTGCAAACTCAATGAATAACCATGGAAACAAACTAGCAACGGGAACACAGGCAAAACAGGAAGAGAACATACATGTTACAATAAGTAACTTTCCAAGTACATATTCTACTAACCTCTGAACCCTAACACCTAACACTATACTTATACTCTAATGAGAGTTAGTTGACATGTAGTTGCAAAGTTACTTATAGTTAGTATAATGTCTAAAGTGGACCATCGAAACAAAATGTAACCCAAATTTGTGATAATATAGTAATCAAATATAATGTTAAATGATTAACATTATGGATGTGCATTTTAATTGGAGTTTTATTTTAACTTTAGGATGAATTACGGACCATCAGGGACCGCTAGTTGAGAGTCCAGACACCTGCAGATTGCCACAATGAGAAATACAGTAAATGAAGAAATTAATGATTTCATATCTTCCTGGCCCCTCCTGAGAACAAATAAAGCCATTAAACTCTCACAATGCATCGCCGTATGAGTGCTGGGATGAGCGGATGTTCATTCACTGAGGAAAATGAGTGGCTGGGTCATGTGGGAAGCAGAGCAAGCTGTTAGAGCTCTGAAAAGTTGGGGATTTTTTTTTTTTTGTTTATGCAAATGAGAAGTGGCAAACACTGGACAGCCATGGTGAGAGACTTAAAAAACATACAATGTCATTTGCAGTCATTTGTTTTCCATAATCTAATCCTTGGAATTAGAAAGGAATAATTTGAATGTCCAATTGAAGACTTTAGGCACAATGCCACATGTGGTTTTCCTTTTCCCTAAATCATCTAATGATCTTTGAGTCTTGAGCTTTGATTTGCCTTTCCCACATTAATCCAGATGATGAATTCAGGACACAGGCTGCTGTTTACTCACTGTTCATGGATGGTGGCAAGCGTCATTGGTTCTTGTGTGTGTCATATGATATCTGGGAACATGATCAAATGCGGATATTGAAATTACAACATGGTTTCTATTAACTGTTGTTGTATAGAGCTGTTAAGAATCTTTCTTCTGCTAAAAAAAATTCTCCTTTTGAACTCCACAGACAAAATGACAGCATGATATTACAAAATGTTAGCTTGTATACAATTAAAAAGGGTGAATATTTTATTTAATATACACATTTTAGGGTGAGCTATTCTTTTCAGTTTCAGTCTGATGGGGGAAATTCAAAAAGAGCACAGAAACACTTCTGGATTTCCATAAGTTTGACCAGAAAAGCTCCGTCATGGTAGAGCTGTGAGCCATGCAAATATAGCATTAGTACAACCATAACAACGTGAATGTTGGGAATGTATGAAAATAGCCTTTTGACATTTTGTGCATGTGCACTTTTGGAAGTTGCACATTGTATCAATAGCAGAAAAGTAATTTTCTACAAAGTATTTATGCCATCTATGTTTATGCCATTCTTTTAAACATCACATCACATTTTTTTACACACAGTCAGAGGTTTGAATAACATGGGTGCCGAATGAAATACACAGCAAAAATTTCCATTTTTGCAATTTTGTGGGTGTGGCTTAAAGTGAGTAATAGACCTTTATCTTCTGAATGCAAAGTTCCACCTTAACACAACTTGCTGTCTTGACAACAGGGCAATTTGATGTTGCATGCCATATTTCAGTAATAACAAAAACCATAAACTCCAAATTTGTTTGATTTTGACAACTGTTTGACCCTTGGACAAATCAACAAAAATGGCCACCAATCATCAATCAAATTCAGCAGCCAATAATTTCAAAAGTGAGACAATCATCATGATGTGACATACAAGCAGTTTGTCAACAATCAGCCGCAAGGAGGAGCTACAATTACCAAATTCACATGCAAATCTTTAAGATAGCAAAAGCTAAATTCCTCTTTTATCTGCATCATTAAGAGTGCCAATCTAGTCTTATCATAGGATTTCATATTTCAGAAAAAAAAAAAAAAGTTTTGTCTGAATTTTGGAGTGCAACATCTTAGAGACTAAAATAAATACAACACAATAATACAATAATGACCATACATTTTTCAGATATTGATCTAGCTTACTAATTGGCCAATTGTGGTAAAGACTGTATACTATTGTGTACCCAAATAATAATAATACAAAAATAATCCATAGGTCAACAGAGATATATATGTATATAAAAGCAATGCCACATAAAGGATATCTCCTGAACAAAAAAAGAAAGAATAATATTTACATTGGTACACACACACACACACACACACACACTTTAATATTTTACTCTTACTTTCTCTTTCTCCAAGTTTCAGTAAAATCATGAGCTTAACCTTCGAAATATTGTTTGTTCTCCTCTAAATATGAATTAATTATTAAATTAACTATTATCTATGATGTGGGGAGTTTTCCTGATTTCAGCACAGTAATCTGGGAATAGGCGCCAGCATGGATCTACATTTTATACGAGTCACAATTTTTGCAAGCCTGTTTAAAACCCTGATTTTTGTGATTTTATTGTTTTAGAAATAAACATGAATTACAAATTAAATGTATTACATGGAATCTGGAAAACTCGTTTCTGATTGGTTAACCACAGCATAAAATAGTTTGTATCATTTTGCTAAACTGACTATTGCCCTTGCTAGCCTGTTTCCTATACAGTGCTAGAGGGTTTACTTCACATTGTCTTTCTTCTCACATAATCAAATAATTGAAACTCAAATTAATACAAACTGCATGTTGATTTATTTATTTAAGATGATGTACAGACACATTGTAATGGGTTCGTGATCAGATTGGTTAGGTTTATTTGGTGATAATGATCAGCTTACTGTACATTATACATTGCATATTAATGAAATGTCAAAGTTTCTGATGGTTAAATTATAAAATGGAGCCGAATGGGTACAGGGGGGAAATTACATACAGTACAATGTTACAGTAAGATTTTTTTCTTATTCTTTTTCGTATTTTTAACCATAATTTTGTTACATTTCTCTGAAAACAAGTCTGTGTCATTTTGCTCTTCATGTATAAATGTATCTTGTTTTAATGACGTGTGGATAAGCATGTTTCTATTTACTAAACTGGAAACATATTTCTTGCAGCGAGAGGATCAGAGCAGGTGTTTTCAGTTCATTCTCTGAGGAGAAAGTGGTGAGTTGTGGAAGCTTTATGCAAATGAAATGCAAACATTCTGGACGGCAGACAGTCGTTTTGAGGTTGAGGCGGTGTTATCTGTCATACAAATTTCAAAATTTTTGTGGATTTACATCATATAACTACATATTACTTTTTATTATATTCAAATTTGATTTCCAATGCAGTTTGCACACTTTCATTGCATCTTAATTGGATTAACAAAGGTGTATTAAATTGACACTATCTACTTTGGTCATTTATAAATTAAACCACACTGCTGCACATTTTTAGCAGTCCATTTATCAGTTGTGTTTCCAAGGTACCAGTCTGATATATTTGACAAATTTTGCCAGGTGTCAGGATTATGTTCAGTTCTTTGTCTGGTGTTGTTTGTGTATTGCGCTCACTGTTACGTTTGTTTTGCCTTCTTTGGATTATCTGCTCATTGTGTTTTTGTATGATCTGTATATTAAGGTTGAAGTACTGCATTTTAGATCCATTTGCCTCTCGACATTCACATGTTTTCGATTTGTTTTTCCTTTTCCCCTTGTATTTTCTGTACATTTTCTGTATTTTCATTCAATAGATTGCCATACCATTATTTATATATATATATATATATATATATATATATATATATATATATATATATATATATATATATATATATATATATATATATAGGTCACACTTTAGATTAGGGTCCAATTCTTCTCACTATTAACTAACTATTAATTACGACGTTTGCCTCAATAAACTCCTGATTACTGCTTATTAGTAAGTTAATAAGGTAGTTGTTAAGTTTAGGTATTGGGCTGGATTAAGGGATGTAGAATATGATCATGCAGACTAAAGCATTAATATGTGCTTAATATATACTAATAAACAGCCAATATCCTAGTGTCACGGCTCCACCAGATCTACAGACTCCGCCCACTCGTTCACTCTCCCCTGAGTAGTGATTCACCACACCTGCACCTCGTCCAGTGGCTGCTGGTCTTTCAAAGAGGGGAAGCTCTTTTTTTTTTTTAACTCGACTGTCAGGTGTGGGGATGGAGAAAGGAGAGAGGACTTAGGTGCAGATTTGATGGGCTTTATTTTAATAAAAAAATAAAACAAAATACAAATATTCTAGACAGGTAACGAGGGAGGACAGGTGGGGCAAATTAACCAATAATCAGGTCACAAGATGGGAGTCGACACAATCTACAGGAGAGCACAGGCACAAGGAAACTTGGAAACAGTCTTAAAAAAATCGCCACTGACGTCGTCACCTGTTCTCCTTAAAACACTCACTTGCACCTCACATGCTTGTCTGATTTCATCTTTCTATGGGCACACAGACTCTACCGCAAACCTTACCTGTTCCACTTACTTGCTATCCTCGTCATCCGTTCCCGTTCCTCAAACCTTCGATCATCTCCAAAGACGATCATCATTATCACCATCCTGCTCGTTCTGATCTCCACCTGTGAAGGACATTACTATTATCCATCAGCTAAGTTCCATTCATCTGTTCATCATTGTTTTCTACTCACCATTACATCTGCTGGCTTCCACACTTCTGTTCAATAAACCTCTGTTATATTTCACTTACCTGTCTGCTTCATCACTATCCGTGACACCTAGTAATATGCATGATAATAAGCAACTAGTTAATATTGAGATTTAGACTCAGGTAAACCTCTTTATTTCCCATTAAACATCTCATGCGGGTCAGAAGGTCTCTTACTGTCTATGTGTGCAATTTTTGTAACTACCCCGATACAACCGCACCCGATACCACTTTAGAGGCCGTTCACATATCGCGTTTTTTAGCGCGTTCAAATTCTTTCCACAAGCGCTTGCTCTCCCGCGGCATCTGTCGTTGCTATGCAACGAGCTTTTATTATGAGCGTGCTTGCCTCGCGCCTACATTTGAAATTGTGAATTAGCTTGTGAACGGCCCCTTATGGCAACGTGACAGTAGCCTAATCCAAAATATTTCCATATGTATTCAGAGTGGATTCAGAGCCATTAGCAGCGCCGCCGGTCGCTATGTCTCAGAGTGTTTTTATGAAGAATAAGCAGTAATGTAAACTGGGCCATTTGTTTAGCCTACAGATGCCTAGTTTGACTCCAAATGTTGATTTATTAAATTTCTCTGAAACGCCGTGTGCAGAATTCTTCAACCCTCCTCCTGCGGACCCACTGTTCTGCTCCAGTTTAGCTCCAACCCTAATCAATCACACCTGAACCAGCTAATCAAGCTTTTCAGGATTGCTTGAAAACCCCAGGCAGTAGAGATGCGCGGTTGGCGGTTATAGCCGCGGACTCCGCGGATAAACCGCGGATCGGGCGGATGACGTGACGAAAAAAAATATTTTAATTAAATTCGGGCGGGTGGCAGGCGGTTTTTAGTCTTGCGGCTGTCATCAGCAGCGCCTTGTATCAGCGGATGGCGGGCGGGTGCGGTTTTGAAAATTGGTCAAAAACGTTGGTGCGGATGGATGGCGGACGGATGATGAGTTTTGTGATGCGGTTGCGGATGAAATAATAGCCCATCCGCACATCTCTACCAGGCAGGTGTTCTGAAGCAGGTTGGAAATAAACTTAGCAGGACAGTGGGTCTCCAGGAGCAGGGTTGATGACCTCTGGCCTTGTGGGGAGAAGAGGATGGTGACATTTGATACAGAGGGTAAAAGGGCAAGCTTTGAACACAACTGCACTTTTAGCCATGAGTCATTATGTTTCATGCTGTTCATTGTCATAGTCAAATATTTGCAAACTCTTACCTCTATTATCATATAGTAGAATACATGCATTAAATGTTTAACAAAATACATCATTAAATAGATAAATATCAATGTATGTTTTTTTCCATTGCTTGGTTATAGAATCACAATTGGTCTAATACCTATGTACGGTAAATAGCATAATAGGATGTAGTCTTAGTCTTTTCTTAGTCTTCTTAGTCTTAGTCACCAAAATGAAATTTTAATGAATATTGCAATGTTTATTATGAATGATTTATCCATGCACATATTTTTTTTTTAATTCATGTGCCCCTCACAATGACATCTCTTCTCTGATGACGTGTGCGGAGTGAGGGAAGGCTACAGTTCTTCCTTTACAACATGAGATTGCAGCGATTAGCAAACAACGATAACTCAACTATCCAATCAATTTAGGGTGGAAAAAAATCAAGTCCTGCCCTACATTTGTTTCTCGTTCGATAAGGCATTTCACTCGGATAAATGTCACAATAAGAAAGATGTTAAAGGAGGGGTCTCAAACCCTGCTCCAGGTGAGCTAGTGTGCTTCTCACTTCTAATTTGTGCATCCTCGTTTCCTTTCCTTGTGTCTCAGCTCTACCCCTGTATGGTTTATTTAAACTGCAAAGCAAAAATATAAAATTTTTGTGACAGATGTGAAGGGGGAGAAATCAGGTTTCCTCGACAAGAAAGACTTCTGCACATGATGCAACTGTGTATCCTCACTCACGACTCCTCTGGAAGCTTCCTCACTCCTCACTCCTCGTTCCTCGCCATGCAATTAGATAATTGAGACATCCAGTCCCACATTATATTAAGTGTCCTTAACTACTATGTACTTGCATTAAAAAATAAGTAAATGTACTTATTGTGTTCATACTGTATTGCAAAACACTTTTTCTGCTACTGAGGAGGGATACAGGTAAGGTTAGGGAAAGGTTTGTTGGTATGAGTAGGTTTAGGTTTAAGGTGTAGGGAAAGGGTCAACAGTGTAATTATAGATGTAATTACAGAAAGTAATTACAGCTGTAATTACATGCAGACATTTTAAAAATATAAGTCACTTTTATATAGAGAATATAAATTCTCTTAAGCCCCTTTCACACAGAGGTTCCGGAAAATACGCGGATAATGTGTCCCGGGATTTGTCCCGGGATCGTTTGATTTTGGTTCATTCACACTGCCAGTGATTTTCTGGAATCTGTGAGTGCGTTCACACACATCCCGTAAAGACACGTGACGTCAGGATGTGTTGTAGAAAGGCCAGTCTAATTTTCCGCTACCGCTCTTTCCATTGTAGTCGTGCACTTGGTGCATTTTTTTATGCAGCGTCTTAAGTTTACTAATGATCTGCGCTTTCGATCTTGAGAAACCGCGCTCAAGCATTTTTTTTCGGATTCGGTCGTACACTAACGCATAGCGTACCGTCCCACAAAGCTGGCGAACGATCTCAGCTTCAGCGAGGATAGTGAGGAGCTCCTGGTCTCTGCCTCATTCCAGTTTGCAGATATTTTTTTGTTCTTTCTTTGTTGATGACGAACACAAACTTTCTTCTAAGAGCAACAAAATACCCCTTACGGCATTGGTCCTGGCTTTTGTTCACACAGCGCGCGTTCCGGGACTGATTCCGGCAATGTTACTAGGTCCCCAACCCGGCATCAATCCCGGGTCGTGTTTGCGTTCACAAAGAAGGCGTTCTGGCAATTTCCTGGGATCAACGCGTTGTGTGAAAGGGGCTTTACTGTCTATGTGTGTAATTTTTGGATAGAATAAGCAGTAATGTGAACTGGGCCATTTGTTGTTTAGCCTACAGATGCCTAGTTTGACTCCAAATGTTGAATTGTTATTAAATTTCCTAAAATCTTGGGATCACTTTTCTTTTTAAGTAACATCCTATGTGTCCTAATTTTGTGGAATGTTAATTTTCTTATATATCTGATATTGCTCGCTGAAAAAAACTTGGGATGTGAGCCTGTTTAAATACAGTAATATGACTGAAAAAATGAATACTACACCCATATTTACTGTATAGCTCTGAAAGCTTGTAGTACAGTCACTAATACCCTTATAAGGACAAAGATAGACAGAAGGTGTGAGAGGTCATTCGTCATGATCATCTGTACCTGAGCTGCAGGCTAAAGAAAACGTATTTGACTGGAAAATAAGGAAGGTAAAATAAGCAGAGTTTGAAAAACTCCTCAGAAACTACCATATAAAGGGACGGATTTAAGGACGAACTTGCACAACATATCAAAACATGTAGTGTATTATTTGTCACCAAAAAAGAAATATATATTCAAGAAGGGATACAGCAAGAGAGGTTAGACCGGGGCTTAAAAAGAAGAGAGGGAGAGAGAGAGAGAGAGAGAGAGAGAGAGAGGGGGAGAGAGAGAGAGAGAGAGAGAGGGGGGGAGAGGGAGAGGGAGAGAGAGAGAGAGAGAGAGAGAGAGAGAGAGAGAGAGAGAGAGAGAGAGAGAGAGAGAGAGAGAGAGAGAGAGAGAAAGAGAAAGAGAGAGAGAGAGGCAGAGTAAATAAATCTGGCAGAGTAAAAAAGGGAGGAGTCAGAGACTTGGTGTGTGATGTCAGCAGCTTGTTGGATTGAGGTGCTGTGCCCTGCTGAGTTTAATCCAGGCTGATTAGGAAGAAGCAAGCAGTCACCTGTGTGAATGCAGAGAAGTAGCTAAAGATAACCTAGTGTAGCCTGGCACTGCTGCTCTAACGATAAAGGATTCAACACAAGGAAACTCACAAGGACGACAGCATTGATCTGTAGTTGAGTCACAGTTGACAAAAAAGAAGAAGAAACGGGCAAGAAACTCTAGGTTCAGAGCAGCAAAGAAGCTTTAAATTACCTTTTAATAGCATCCAAGGAGAGATTCTTGTTTGTCAAGGGCATATTGTTTTATTTTCAGCATTTTTAAACGAATCTAATACAATCCTTTGGGAATCGCCTGATCAGAATGTCCACAAACGGAATAAGCATGGCTCTAAAGCTCCAGTTTGGACTTATTAATTACGGAAATCGTTACCTTACAGCAGAGGCATTTGGTTTCAAGGTAAATGCATCTGGAACAAGCATGAAGAAGAAACAGATCTGGACCCTGGAGCAAGACCAGGACAGCCAGGTGGTTTTCTTGCGCAGTCACCTCGGACGTTATCTGTCCTCAGATAAAGACGGCAAGGTAAGCTGTGAGGAGGAAGTGCCCAATACAGACTGCCGTTTCTTGATTATGATGCAGTCAGATGGACGCTGGGCCTTGCAGTCTGAGCCATACTTGCGTTATTTTGGAGGCTCTGCAGAATATCTGTCCTGTTTTGCCCAGACCATTGGAGACTCTGAGCTGTGGGCCATGCATCTCGCCCTTCACCCACAGGCCAACCTGCTAAGTGTTGGCCGCAAACGCTACGCTCACCTGTCCATCGCAGACGACGAGCTCTCCATGGACAGCAACATCCCCTGGGGTGTGGACTCCCTGATCACCTTGGTCTACCTGGATGGGAAGTACAGTCTGAAGACCTGTGACAGCCGCTTTCTCAGCAACGATGGCAAGCTGGTAACGGAGAACGGGCCTAACACCAGTTTCACCCTGGAGCTCAAGTCTGGCAAGCTGGCGTTTAAGGACTGTGGAGGCAAGTACCTCTCACCAACGGGCCCCACCGGCTCCCTGAAGTCTGGCCGCTGTTCAAGGCCAGGGAAAGATGAGCTGTTTGATCTGGAAGAGAGCCATCCACAAGTTGTTTTCCAGGCAGCCAACAAAAGATTTGTGTCTATTCGTCAAGGTAACCAATGATTGTGCATTTTTGTTGACCATATATCATGGTCATTTTTATTGTTTTATCATTTAAAACAAGGGTGCCCAATCCTGTTCCTGGATATCTAACTACTTGCAGAGTTCAGTTCCAACCATAATCAAAAACACAGTTATTCTTAAGTGCTCATGAAGATCTTATTTAGCTAGTTCAGGTGTGTTTGATTAGGGTAGAAGCTGAACTATGCAGGGACGTAGGATACGTTCATACTGTCAGTCCAAATCCGATTACTTGTGTATCCAATTGGAATCTGATCTAAAATGATTGATTGTTCACATTGGCTATGTTCACACTGTTGGTCCAAATCTGATTATTTGTGTATCCGATTGGAATGTGATCTAAAATTATTCACTGTCCACATTGTGCATCACAACTGTTTAGATCTGATTTGTGTGTCTCATGCTGCTATTACAACATGACAATGTGTAGCCGCTGTGTTTGAGGCAGCGGCAGAAATGTAAAAGGCTGGTATGCGTGGCTTTATTCTGTGCTGTCGTCTCCACCGATATCAAATCATCTCTCCATTATATTGTAAATTTCTACTAGTTCGGCACTTTGCAACAATACAACCTTGATTCTGCAGTGACTTTCAGCATGTTTCCTATACCAGTGTTTGACAAGTTTACAGAATTACACATACGAATGTAGCACAAAACGATCGCATTTCATGTGATTTTTTAGCCGTTCACACCTATTAAATCTGAACAGAATTCATTCGGATGTGCACAAACATCGGATTTAGACTGACAGTATGAATGAGGCTATAGATATCAAGGCATAGGATTCAGCACCCCTTGTCTACAACAATCTGTAGGTATTCAGCAACATGGCTGAACAATAAAAAGTGGGTTCTTGAACCAGCTCATCTATATTTATTATATAGGTTGCTACTCATAAACTGATAAAAGTTTTTCTGCTGATGTAGCACTAGGTCTATGACAAGTTGTTCGGTTTTTTGTGTGTGTGTGTGTGTGTGTGTGTGCGCACTAGTCATGTCAACTCAATTTTCTTTTATAAACTTGTATTATGAGTCTAGTATAAATCATAGAATCTTGCACACAACTTACATGACATTTCATAAACCTATATAATGCACAGACTTTTAGACATAGACATAGACAACAATGCGATCATTTCCTGGATGATGCATGTATATGATTACAAAATCTCAGACTACAGAAATAATTCAGACAACCCAGGTAGCAAAAATGTTCCTATTAAGTTATAATACAATTATTTCTGAAAGTTTTTTCTTAACGTTAGTTAAAAAATTATGGGAACATTCCATTTCATAATTTTGCAAAAATTATGGGAATGTTACTTTTGAATGTTTTATAAACAGACGTCTAACTCTAATGAACATCCAGCTGACAAGTTTCTCATGAATGTGCCAATGAAAGCAAGGGAAGTTATCCCTGTTCTTGGAATATTGCACGCAAGTCATATGCATGTCTCTCTGAAACGCTGTGTGCAGAATTCTTCAACCCTCCTCCTGGGGACCCACTGTTCTGCTCCAGTTTAGCTCCAACCCTAATCAATCACACCTGAACCAGCTAATCAAGCTTTTCAGGTTTCCTTGAACCCCCCAGGCAGGTGTTCTGAAGCAGGTTGGAAAGAAACTTTGCAGGACAATGGGTCTCCAGGAGCAGGGTTGATGACCTCTGGCCTTGTGGGGAGAAGAGGATGGTGACATTTGATACAGAGGGTAAAAGGGCAAGCTTTGAACACAACTGCACTTTTAGCCATGAGTCATTATGTTTCATGCTGTTCATTGTCATAGTCAAATATTTGCTAACTCTTACCTCTATTATCATATAGAAGAATACATGCATTAAATGGCTAACAAAATACATCATTAAATAGATAAATATTTAATGATCAAACATCAAAAATGATCTTCCAGATCAAACAGTATGTTTTTTTCCACTGCTTGGTTATAGAATCAAGATGTCCATGCAATTGGTGTACTACCTATGTACGGTAAACAACATAATAGGATGTAGCAGGAACTGTTCAAGGCAAGACTGACATTTTTCTTAGTCACCAAAATTAATTTTTAATGAATATCGCAATGTTTATTATAAATGATTTATCCATGCACATATTTTTTTTAAATTCATGTGCCCCTCGCAATGACATCTCTTCTCTGATGACGTGTGCGGAGTGAGGGAAGGCAACAGTCCTTCCCTTACAACATGAGATTGCAGCAATTAGCAAACAACGATAACTCAACTATCCAATCAATTTACGGTGGAAAAAAATCAAGTCCTGCCCTACATTTGTTTCTTGTTCGATAAGGCATTTCACTCGGATAAATGTCACAATAGGAAAGACGTTAAAGGAGGGGTCTCAAACCCTGCTCCAGGTGAGCTAGTGTGCTTCTCACTTCTAATTTGTGCATCCTCGTTTCCTTTCCTTGTGTCTCAGCTCTACCCCTGTATGGTTTATTTAAACTGCAAACCAAAATTATAAATTAAAATTATTGTGACAGATGTGAAGGGGGAGAAGTCCTCGACAAGAAAGACTTCCGCACATGATGCAACTGTGTATCCTCACTCATGACTCCTCTGGAAGCTTCCTCACTCCTCACTCCTCGTTCCTCGCCATGCAATTAGATAATTGAGACATCCAGTCCCACATTATATTAAGTGTCCTTAACTACTATGTACTTGCATTAAAAAATAAGTAAATGTACTTATTGTGTTCATACTGTACTGCAAAACACTTGTTCTGCTACTGAGGAGGGATACAGGTAAGGTTAGGGAAAGGTTTGTTGGTATGAGTTGGTTTAGGTTTAAGCGTGGGTTAAGGTGTAAGGAAAGGGTCAGCAGTGTAATTATAGATGTAATTACAGAAAGTAATTACAGCTGAAATTACATGCAGATATTTTAAAAATATAAGTACTATGTAAAAACATGTATTTACACAATGATTGCTTTGCATCAAATGATTAATTTCAATGTTAGGACATAGTAGTAAAGGACTCTTAATATAAAGTGGGACCAGACATCCTTACAGATGGCTTTCTTTGATCAATTTCCGATGGTTGAACAAACACACTGCAAAACATAATTTCTGTCTCTGCATATTAAGCTGAAATAGGATGGATCAGGGCATCAACTGCTTATTAGGCCCTGCTGGGGTGAGTGTTAGGGATTACTCCAGTAAAAGGCTTATGGACAGTCAAGGGATATTTCTGAAGCATCTAATTTGAACCTCAACCTACAAAATCTGGTCGCTTTGACTAGTTGGAATAGACATTTGCTGGTAATGTTATTTAAACCACAGGTTCAGAGAGAGTCACAGAGATAAACAGCATGATTACTGGTTTAGTGGGACTCAGCCAGGAGCACAAAGTACTGAGGTGTTACCAGTGGATTGCCATTGGATTAGCAAAAACCCTTTGAGTCACAGGTGTGAGTGAACCCAGCTTAACCAATCATAATCAAGGACTGAAACTATTCATTTCATAATTTAATTTAGAATGTTTTTTAAAATACAATTCCTGAATTTAGGTAGTAAAATAAGATGCCGAATTGAAATTGAATGACGAATTCCAGATCTCCTCAAGCAGGGGAATTGCTCCCTCAAGGATCACACAAGGGACTTCTTAGATCTGGTGTGCCTCACTCACTATCCTGACAGCTTTCTATGAGTCTTTTATAACACCTTTTACAACACGCCTCAATGAGCAGTCGAAGGCATGCCTGCCCGTGGAAGGTCTTCAAAGGAGCTTGGCAGAATCACTGCTTCAGTCCAATCCCAAATCCTCTTTGTCGCCATTGGATAAGCCCAGTCCAAAGTCCTCTTCGTTACCACTAGTTCAGTTTAGCGTCAAGTCTTCTTCATCGTTGCTGGTTTCGCACAGCACCAAGTCTCATTCGTTGTCTAGCACCAAATCTTCTTCGTTGTCTAGCACCAAGTCTCCCATCGTCTTGCACCAAGTCTCCTTCATCGTCTAGCACCAAATCTCCTTTGTCGTCTAGCACCAAATCTCCTTTGTCGTCTAGCAACAAGTCTCCTTCGTCGTCTAGCACCAAGTCTCCTTCTTCGTCTATCACCAAGTCTCCTTCATCGTCTAGAACCAAGTCTCCTTCATTGTCTAGCACCAAATCTCCTTCTTCGTCTAGCACCAAATCTCCTTCATCGTCTAGAACCAAGTCTCCTTCATTGTCTAGCACCAAGTCTTCTTCATCGTCTAGCACCGATTTGCCTTCATTGCATTAGCTCTGCCAAGTCATGCGTCCTTTTCCCTCCTCCTCTGCCAAAGCCATCCAGTTCCTTGGCCTCGCCTCTGCTGTCTCCCTTCAGTCCCTTGGCTCCTCCTTCAGTAGTTCTACCCAGTAACTTGGATCCACCTTCGGATCATCAGCTCCTCCATGGTCTAAGGATCCCTCAACTTCACCTCAAGCCTCAGAGTTGTCTAGCACCAAGTCTGCTTCGTTGTCTAGCACCAAGTCTCCTTCGTTGTCTAGCACCAAGTCTCCTACGTCGTCAAGCACCAAGTCTCCTTCGTCGTCTAGCACATTGGTTCTCAAACCTGTCCTAGGGACCCCTCGCCACTGCACATTTTGCATGTCTCCCTCACCTAACACACCTGATTCAACTTATCAGCTCATTAGTACAGACTGCAAGACTTGAATTAGGTGTGTCTGATGAGGGAGACTTACAAAATGTGCAGTGGTGAGGGGTCCCTAGGACAGGTTTGAGAACCACTGGTCTAGCACCAAGTCTCCTTCGTCGTCTAGCACCAAGTCTCCTTCGTCGTCTAGCACCAAGTGTCCTTCGTTGTCTAGCACCAAGTCTCCTTCGTTGTCTAGCACCAAGTCTCCTTCGTTGTCTAGCACCAAGTGTCCTTCGTTGTCTAGCACCAAGTGTCCTTTGTCGTCTAGCACCAAGTCTCCTTCGTTGTCTAGCACCAAGTCTCCTTCGTTGTCTAGTCAAGTCAAGTCAAGTCATCCTCATTTATATAGCGCCTTTAACAACGCAGATTGTTTCAAAGCAGCTGTACAGAGATAAACATATAATTTAAGGTAACAGAGATTGGTTTAGTTTAATAGTGGTTCTTGAATAATGTTTTTTCCAGCTAAAGTTAGTTTTGATTGATTCACTTCCGTCTAAATGATCATTTGTTATTAAATTAAGGGCCGCTAAGACGACACCGTTCTCTCTAAACAGACTTTAAACGTGAACCTGTGATAGACGCTGATGGCGTTCACATGCGCATTAAGAAATGATTCTATAGTTATGTACGTTTGAATATATGTGCGCAGGTTTGTAATTCCTTACAAATCATGCCTACACAAACTACTTGTCTATAAATTTTGATGCAGAATTTTATTTTATCTTATCACTTCGGGTAGGTACGCGAACCGAAAAATTCCACTAGGCTTTATCTGTAGAGTGGTATAGGGATCCTCCATAGGGAGAGGCTAGTTGGCACTTCAGCACTGCATTGTCATCGGGTCCAGGTGAAGGTCCTTCGTCAGATCTGGAAACGGCCTGGATCCGGCAGGCTGCGGCAAAACCTCGGGATAAACAAAGACACTAATATTAGCGTAGATGCCATTCTTCTTATGATGTAACGAGTACATCAGGATTTAAGGGAAGTGTTCCCAGTTCCGGCTGACCTAATCTAAGCAGCCTAGTATTGAATTATAAAAGTCTATAGAGTGTTATGTGAATGCTAGGTCAAAGAGATGTGTTTTTAGTCTAGCTTTGAACTGACAGACTGTGTCTGCTTCCCGGACAATGTTAGGAAGATTGTTCCAAAGTTTTGGTGCTAAATAGGAAAAGGATCTACCGCCAGCAGTCAATTTAGATATTCTATCAACTGGCCAGAATTTTGAGATCGCAATAGACGTGAAGGACTATAATGTCACATCTAGCACCAAGTCTCCTTCGTTGTCTAGCACCAAGTCTCCTTTGTTGTCTAGCACCAAGTCTCCTTCGTTGTCTAGCACCAAGTCTCCTTCGTTGTCTAGCACAGAGTCTCGTTGTCCAGCACCAAGTCTCCTTCGTCGTCTAGCACCAAGTCTCCTTCGTTGTCTAGCACCAAATCTCCTTCATCATCTAGCACCAAATCTCCTTCATCGTCTAGCACCGAATCGCCTTCATTGCATTAGCTCTGCCAAGTCATGTGTCCTTTTCTCTCCTCCTCTGCCAAAGCTATCCAGTTCCTCGGTCTCGCCTCTGCTGTCTCCCTTCAGTCCCTCGGCTCCTCCTTCAGTGGTTCTACCCAGTAACTTGGATCCACCTTCGGATCATCAGCTCCTCCATGGTCTAAGGATCCCTCAGCTTCACCTCAAGCCTCAGAGCCTCTGTTGTACACCTGTTCCCTGTTTTGTTAATGATCAATTGCAATGTATTTAAGCCCTCTGTTACCTCAGATCATGGTTCTGTGTTGTTAATGGTGTGTGTTTAATGTTTTTCTTGCTATTGGTGTTCATTAAAGCATCTATTCATCATTCATTCTGGATTTCTGTTTTGGATTAAAGAATACAGCCACCGTGACAACTATAGAAATGTAATGCTGTGTAAAATATAGATGTTGTTGAGTGCAAGAGCCTTTGAAATATTTATAGTTATTAAAGGAGAACTCCGGTCAATTTTGACATTGAGCTTATTTTTTTGTAAATTTGGAGTGCTGTCAGTACAGAGAACAACGACAAAAATCGGTGTTGCCTACACTGTGTTATCCTCTTTTTAAAATTTGCACCCTGTTGACTTAAATGGGGCAAGTTTTAAACCTGCTTTTAGCCTCTTAACATCCTTGATGTGTCATTACAAGTGCACAGCCATGTGAGTGATTTTATTCAGAGTGAACACTATGAATCTGACTGCAGTAGATGTGAAAGATATGAATAAAAGTGATGTTAATTCAGCCAGCTCACATACCTGTATTTACTTCCTGTTTTCGGTAAAAGTCCACAGTAGTCAATTGTCGAGTGCGCGCGATCATTGGTAACTAAGCAACAGTGGAGACTCAGACTGTCAGCCGATGACGGTGCTGTGTGGTGTTCTGAGAATATCAGCTCAAATGGATAGTTCATACGAATCAGAAGTTGAACACACGCGCGCACTCGACAATCGACTACTGTGGACTTCGACCGAAAACAGGAAGTAAATACAGGTATGTGAGCTGGCTGAATTAACATCACTTTTATTCATATCTTTCACATCTACTGCAGTCAGATTCACCGTGTTCACTCTGAATAAAATCACTCACATGGCTGTGCACTTGTAATGACACATCAAGGATGTTAAGAGGCTAAAAGCAGGTTTAAAACTTGCCCCATTTAAGTCAACAGGGTGCAAATTTTAAAAAGAGTAGGCACACTGTGAGAGACACACTGTGTAGGCAACACCGATTTTTGTCGTTGTTCTCTGTACTGACAGCCCTCCAAATTTACAAAAAAATTAGCTCAATGTTAAAATTGACCGGAGTTCTCCTTTAATTTTGGTTTTAAATGGTAAGTTGTTCGAAGTAGATTCTCAGAAAGTGCAGGTAACTAGCTAAAAAATAGAATAATCCAGAAACAGCCGTCAGTTGGAGTTTACCAGTCAACAACCTGATGCATTTGTACTATACATCTACTGTACTATTTGTTTGCTTTGCAATTTTAGAAAAGAAACAAGTCTCAGTCATTGAGAAAGCTTGCCATGATAAATGTCTTTGTTTCCAGGTGTTAGCATCTCAGCTAATCAGGATGATGAGACAGACATGGAGACATTTCAGATGGAGATTGACAAAGAGACTAAGAAGTGCATGTTCAGAACCAGCGGCGGAAATTACTGGACACTCGTTACTCATGGAGGGATTCTGTCTTCAGCCACAGAAGTGTAAGTGTACACTCAAACAAACAGACAAAACATGTATGGTAAAACTTGAGAAACATGTCAAACTATTTAAACTTAAAAATGTTTTAGGATATTGAAAATAAATAATATCAAATAAAAGTTTTGATATAAAATGAAGAATAGATATTTAAGATTCTGTATTATTTATGTAAATAATCAAACATAAGCAAATTTGTTGTGACAATTTTTATACTTTCACTGAAGTATATTTCACAGTTCTCTTTGGAACAATTTAAAATCATGCTGGCAAAAATGGGCATCTGGTTTTGTGCATGTCTGCTATAGAGTGCATTTTTTTTCTCAAATGATAATTCATTTTAAACTACATATGGCTTGCTGTTTGTAAAAAATGAATGTGTAACAAAAACTGTTAAATCTGATTTAACTTATTTAACTTAACTTTAATTTATCTGATTTAAATCTTTTTTTTTTTTTTTTGAACAATGTTGGTAACCATGTTGGTAAGTTTTGGTGACCATTTACGGTTTTTGAATGACATGAGGGTGAGTAAATGACGAGATAATTTTCCTTTTGGGGTGAACTATCACTTTAACGTGTAACTATAATATAATATATCATATGCATACCAATGATCTTGAATATGTGTGTAACTAATAGAGAAGAAAACACTATGTTCGACATTGAGTGGTTGGGCCGAAGAGTCGCTTTGAGGGCAAACAATGGAAAATATGTCTGCACAAAGAAAAATGGACAGCTTGCTGCTGTGAGTGATTCTTTGGGTGAGTGCAAACTGATTCTTCTCTGACCTTTTACTAAACTGCCACTACTGGATACAACACGAGTCAGATAAATCCTCTCATGTGTTTGGCAGGGGAGGACGAGCAGTTTGTGCTAAAGCTGATTAATCGTCCTATCCTGGTCTTGCGTGGGGAGAACGGCTTTGTGTGTCACCACAAGAACTCCAATACACTGGACGCCAGTCGCTCTGTGTATGACATCTTCTCATTGCTTTTCAGCGATGGTGCATACCATATAAAAAGTGAGTCATATTGTGTGAGCTGTGACTGACTAGAGTTTCACTGAGCAACACTGACTCTTTTGGGCACTTCTTCGCAAAATTCCTGATGCATGTTTTTTTTCCTTCTCTACCACAGGTGGAAATGAAAAGTTTTGGTATGTCTCCGGCAGTGGTCTGGTGTGCACAGATGGCGACAAACCTGAGGATTTCTTCTTTGAGTTTGTGGAGTATGGACGGGTTGGCATTAAGGGTCAGAATGGCAAGTACCTGCGTGGAGACCAGGGAGGCACGCTGATGGGCGACGGGTTAAGCGTGGACGCCTCTTCTCTGTGGGAGCACTGAGTGCTGTACAGAACCAGAGACACAAATACAGACTCGCTCAGAAACAATCAGTTCTCGTACTGACACCTGTTAAACTAATGACTTTCAGGAGAACGCTGTTCATTCATGTTCTTTCTTCAGTCTTTTTTTGTGAGTAAGTGAAATATGTGTGGTTTTATCTGTTTCTTACACTGTAAATGTTAGTGTCACCCTTTGATTCATTAGAAAAATACAATATTACACTTCACTCCTTGCAGTGGCGGATCTAGAATGTTTTTAAAGCATGGCCACAATCGGGCCACCCTTCACAGAGAGGGGCCAAGTTTAACACAAGTCATGCACAATTCTTAAATCAATGAGGTTTGCATACATTTTCCTGATTTTCTACCGCTTTGTTCATTAACTGCTATTTAAAGCCCAGAGTTCAACCATTTTTTTGGATTAAGAAACAACAATACAACTACAATAACAGCTTAAATATTTCCAAATTTAATTTTTTCTTCAGTAAAAATAACACATATAATAAAATATAAAGGGTTCATGTTCATTGAAAATGTTCAAATTTGTAGTTCTGTTTTCACACTTTGCTCCGTTTTGGGTTCGAACAAGAATATTTACGAGCATATAATAAACTAAAATAACTATAGCTTAATGTTGTCCTGATCATGTTTTCTTTAAAATCTGAGGATAACTCTAAAACTTTTTTAGACCATGCCATGTGATTTTGTTTAGAGGAGACTAAAATGCTAATAATAGTTACTCATATTATCTAAGCATGCAGTTTATTTTTTTGGGGGGTGGGGGGGGGGGGGTTACGATCTGATTAGGCTTCTTATACAGATTAAGGCAAACAATATATTATTTTGTGATATTATATTATATTGTGATAAAAGCTATTTCGATTATCAATATAGCTGGGATTCGCTAAATACTATATTTTTATGAAAATACCTGATGATGAGTCTTTTATGAGTCTACCTTGTAGTGTCTGTGCGAGGGCGTCCTCTGGCTTCGAGTATGAATAGAGTGGTTCAGATATGACCGAACCCGAAAGTATAATTCCCTGCTGGTTCCTTCAAGATTTTCCTAGGGGGTTTTATAATGGGATTTTCTGATTTATGTGTAAAATAAAGCCTGTGGTAAACATAACTTCAGTACAGCATGTTGTTCTACAAAGTAAATTACACACACCCATAGCGAAAACGCAAATTTTGAAACAGTTATGTTCATTTTTGAAAACGTACGTTTTTTAATAAGTAACTAGAAAGGACAGCTGGGGTGTGAGTGTGTGCAGTGAACTTTCTACAACAAAACATCAAAGTATCGTCAAGTTATGTTTACCACAGGCTTTATTTTACTCATAAATTGAAATCAAAGTGAACATTAACACCGTGAAACATTATAACGCCATTATAAACCCAAATAGGAAAATCTCGAAGAAACCAGCAGTGCTGTATCTGCCAGTGACTCCTTGTCAATTTAATCAGTAACAACTTGGTTATTGAGGCTGTTAAACTTTTCAGTTTAAAAGTACTCTTTTTGAGGCAAGATTTTTAGCACCGTATGAATTAAATGGTACTTTTTACAAATGTAACTAGCTTCCGGCAGATGGCCGTACACATCGATTTACTAGGCAGTCTGCCGGAAGCTAGTTAATTTAGTCAATAAAGTTTTATAAACGGGTATTTTTCTTACACGAACGCATGGCTTCACTTCAGAAGGCCTTTATTAACCCTCTGGAGCACTTTTATGATGGATAGATGCACTTTGCTGGACTTCAAAACAGAAATGGCCATTCTATTATAAAGCTTGGAACATTTTTTTTTTATATAACTCCGATTGTATTCATTTGAAAGAAGACGATGTCTTACATACATGATGGCATATACATCTAGGATGGCTTGAGAGTGAGAAAATCATAGGCTAATTTTTTTTTTGAGTGAACTATCCATTTAATGTCATAATTTTCACTTTTAAGCCATAATTTTTACATTTTAAGTAATAATTTAAACTATTCATCTCATAATTATGACTTAGTATGTCATTCTTTTTTCATAATTATGACTTACCAGAGCATGTTTTTTTCCTTATATGGAAAAAATGGGCTTCCTTACCTCCTTGATGTGTTAGAAGTTGACTGCACCACCATTACAACATTAAGAAATCAAAAATATCACACAGGTTTATTCAGTTAAATGAAATAGATGGACACTTTTGCTCAGGATGTGATGTCCGCACCACTTTTTGAAACCAACGTACAGAAGACATGCAGTGCAAAGAAAAAGCATCTCCATCATTCTTTGTAGTCCTGACCAGACAGGGCTGGCATCTTGTAAGGCGACGTACTTAGTTCAGACGTACTTAGTACACGTAATATTTTTATACATTTTGATAAATGCCGCTATCACTTCTTGACCCTGAGAGTCTTTAAAGCATTTATTTTTATAAGTTTGCAAAAATGTATGGTGACATAATAATATTAATTATAACTCCCATGGTGAAGGCAGCAGTAAATTAACTTGCTCACTGCAGGCTATAAGGTGAGAATCAAGATAATTGCCCATAAAGATAATTATCACAGATGAACACAACTGTCTTTATGATTTGCGAAGCCTGAATGCAGCTGCCAGAAGTAAAAAGCTAAAGGTAAACGAACTACACCCGATCCCACGACTTCAACGTCACCATCACTAAGCTTCCGACAACTCTTTCAGTTTTTATAAAAACATTTTCCGAGAACGTTTGAGTTAGAATAGTATGGCGGCAAATCAATGCCAATAATAACCGAGCGCACAACTGATGCTGGCGCGCGCGGTAAATGACTTTCGCGAGAGAATAACAGATCTACACGCGAGGAAACGGGAACTCGCGAGCTCATTCATACTCTGCGCGCGCTCATGACATCTCTGCACGCAATACAAGCCCTCGCGCGCGCGCATGATCATTCCACACTCTCTCGCGCGCGTGCATGATCATTCCACACGCTGATCTGCTCTCGCCTGCTGCTTTTGCTCGCTCGAACAATTTTATTTTTGACAGTCGAGGGGCGGGACTTCCTGTTTTAATAACCTCAAATGTCATTGGTTACTTCCCATTTTCCAGAAGTCATTTTTGATTGGACGCCTGTTCAATGACTAGTAATTCACTTGATTTGAGACATCACTTAATTTGTTTTTTTTATTGTGGTTTATTAATGTGTAATGTGATTTAATGCATTGTTAATGTAGAATATATTCTTACCAGATACTTTATTAACAGAAAGTCTTACTAGTGATTGCATTGTGTTGTTAAGAGATATTTACAGACTGTAACAACGCATTTCCATGGTTATTAGCATTGTAAATCTACCAAAATTCTTATGCATTTTTACATAATATAAATGGTTCATTATATTTTCTATTAAATGTAAAAGGGGTTCTGGCTTCGTAAGTTAAGATACAGTATTAATTATAGCTTACAAATGCCTTTTCAGAATTTGCTACCGAATACAGAGGAACAATATTAAACCCAGCAAATTATTAAACCCATCTTAAACCCAGCAAAGTAGCTATTACAACATTATATAGTGATCTTAATCATCTAACTTTTTGTAACTTTTATTTGCATGTGTTGTGAGAACAACTTAATAAGAGAAAGTATGAGGCAAGCACACAGCATAAATGATTACAACCCATCTGAACATAACATAGCCTATCTTAAAAAAAATAAAAGGCATTCATGCTGCCAGAACCCCTTTTACATTTAATAGAAAATATAATAAACCACTCAAAAATGACATAATAGTAATACACAGGATGAAAACAAAAAGCTTACACAACAACTCTTTCTTATTGATATAAACAATTAATTTATCTTTTATTCAAAGCCCTTGTTATATTTACAACTATTTAATGTACATTTTTTACTTTTTACATTCTGAGGTTCTCAGATCCAATTTAATTTTGGTTGGATAAACGTAAATAGCTGTAAATGGGGGTATAGTGGTAATGTAGTGGTGAACTACAGCAAATATGACTTTGCATTCACATTTTTCTCCAATTTTTTTTAGATATTTTAGATAGTGTTATAAATACAAAATGTAAAAATACATATGAATTTTGGTAGATTTACAATGCTAATAACCATGGAAATGCGTTGTTACAGTCTGTAAATATCTCTTAACAACACAATGCAATCACTAGTAAGACTTTCTGTTAATAAAGTATCTGGTAAGAATATATTCTACATTAACAATGCATTAAATCACATTACACATTAATAAACCACAATAAAAGACAATGTCTCAAGTCAAGTGAATTAGCCTACGAGTCATTGGACAGGCATCCAATCACAACTTCCGGAAAATGGGAAGTAACCAATGACATTTGAGGTTATTAAAACAGGAAGTCCCGCCCCTCGACTGTCAAAAATAAAATTGTTCGAGCGAGCAAAAGCAGCAGGCGAGAGCAGATCAAGCGCGAGAGCGTGTGGAATGATCATATGCGCGCGCGAGAGCGTGTGAAATGATCATGCGCGCGCGCGAGGGCTTGTATTGCGTGCAGAGGAGATGTCAAGAGCGCGCGCAGAGTATGAATGAGCTCGCGAGTTCCCGTTTCCTCGCGTGTAGATCTGTTATTCTCTCGCGAAAGTCATTTACCGCGCGCGCCAATATCAGTTGTGCGCTCGGTTATTATTGGCATTGATTTGCCGCCATAGAATAGTTTGTAAGAGCACAATTATAACCATAACAATGCTGTAAATGTGGACTGATTTTACCTGTTCAGCATGATGACATTTAATCTCGACAGCCTCTGTCACATTTAACCACTTGTTAGCAACTAGACATGTAATAGCTTAAAAAAAAACACGAGTGGGATAATACTGATGTATTTTATGTCGTAGAATAAAAAGTGAAAGTGTCTTGAGCTTGTGTTCACCACTGACCTTATTTCATCCATTTAACCAAAATCCAATTAAAAAACCCATTGACTTCGGGAACCACGTCTTGGCCTAAAAATTGATGTCATTTCTGCACCACCCCATTAGACGTCCAAATAGGAGGAGCTGGATGTCATTTGACTCTGCAGTACCACTTATTTTGGACACGTTTATCACCATGGACATTTTTATTCATTCACATTTTATTCCCCTTCTTTGGACATTTTATGTTAAATGTCCAGATGTGGTAAATGTGTTCGATTTTATGTTATGTAGACATAAAAGACCTTGGAGGCCGGACGCTCTTGTGTTGATCTGTTGCTCCTCCCCACCACAACAATATGCTATTACATCCATACCAGTCTATGATCCCACATGAAGGTTTGCAATTTTTACATGAACCATTTCAAATGCACGTTTATACCAAACTTTATGGTTTTGTTGACAGAAGATGCTAGATAATTAGAGACTCTTTGACTCGTATTTAGCCTATTTATTTATGTATTCTATATTCAGCAGAATGTCTGTTGGACGACCATCACAATAAAGTGTTAGCAGATATTAAGCAAGACTGTCTACTAATACTCAAATGACTGATATGAAGTTGCAAAGTTTCTTAATCAACATGTTCAAAAGTAGTTTGGTACCAAAATTCTAAATTGTAGCTTTTTTTGTTTGTGTATATTTCCATTAACAAATTAATCCCCAAATGTCCCACAAACTTTTCTATTCTTATATAATAAAAATGTGCAAGTGGGAAAGCAAAACATTTTTTATATGGTCTCGTATTATGGTATTTTTATGGCACAGCTGTTTTATTTCCTCGTTCCAAACCCGGAAGTTCTTACCCGTCTCACCGTGAAACCGAAAGCAGCCGGTGACTGTAAAGACGCCATTTCGGAAGATAGAAAATCAGCAATCGTTTCACATGTGACAGTAAGTTTGTTAAACTTTTCATAGCTGTAATATCGATGGAGTATTTGTGTCTAAACAGACCTTATCCGAACTAAAACTCATGATAAAATTGAAGGTTGCTTTCGTTATCTAGGCCTACTTAACAACACGTCAACTTTAACACTCATAAAATGACTGAAAATGGTTAAACTTGCTCTTAACTTTTCCTTTAATAGGAGAATATTAATGTTGAAATCTTTGGTTGACTTTCGTAGGCCTATTTAATTATTTTTATAATCTGTTCATTGACGCAGTAAGACTGGGGAAAGAAAGTAACGTTACAGTCGCTGGATAGTCACATAAATACATAAAAGTAACATCATATTTTACAGACAAAACTGATTGTGAAAAACACCTGAAAGAGTTCAGCAGTGTGTGAAGGTGGAACCAGAGTTTAAACAAGGCTGCTGTGTTTGAAAGTGTGGCGATGTTGCTCTAAAAAAACAACATTATTTACAGTAACTGGAGAAAAACTGTTAATGTTGCGATAAAGTGAATTAAATGCCATAAATAAAATGTGTCAAAATTAATTTGTGTTTTGTGCATGTTTTCTGTGTCCACATACAGGTCTGAAACTTCTCTTAAGGAGGAAGAGAAGGAGCAAACTGTATGTAAAATGAGTGTGTGTGAGGAGAGAGAGGAGGGGAACCGGACCTGTAAAATGAGTGTGTGTGAGGAGGCGTCTGTTCACACTCAGAGAGCAGCATCTCCAGTATCCAGCTGTGTGTCCATGAAGAGTAACAACTCCATGCGTAATCCCCCTATGTTCAGTGATGAACCATCTCCAGTATCCAGCTGTGTCTCTATGAAGAGTAACAACTCCATGTATATTCCCCCTATGTTCAGTGATGGACAATCTTCAGTATCCAGCTGTGTGTCCATGAAGAGTAACAACTCCATGCGTAATCCCCCTATGTTCAGTGATGGACAATCTCCAGTATCCAGCTGTGTCTCTATGAAGAGTAACAACTCCATGCGTAATCCCCCTATGTTCAGTGATGGACAATCTTCAGTATCCAGCTGTGTCTCTATGAAGAGTAACAACTCCATGTATATTCCCCCTATGTTCAGTGATGGACAATCTTCAGTATCCAGCTGTGTGTCCATGAAGAGTAACAACTCCATGCGTAATCCCCCTATGTTCAGTGATGGACAATCTTCAGTATCCAGCTGTGTCTCTATGAAGAGTAACAACTCCATGTATATTCCCCCTATGTTCAGTGATGGACAATCTTCAGTATCCAGCTGTGTCTCTATGAAGAGTAACAACTCCATGCGTAATCCCCCTATGTTCAGTGATGAACCATCTCCAGTATCCAGCTGTGTCTCTATGAAGAGTAACAACTCCATGTATATTCCCCCTATGTTCAGTGATGGACAATCTTCAGTATCCAGCTGTGTCTCTATGAAGAGTAACAACTCCATGCGTAATCCCCCTATGTTCAGTGATGGACCATCTCCAGGATTCAGCTGTGTCTCTATGAAGAGTAACAACTCCATGTATATTCCCCCTATGTTCAGTGATGGACCATCTTCAGGATTCAGCTGTGTGTCTATGAAGAGTAACCACTCCATGGGTATTCCCCCTATGTTCAGTGATGGACCTGCTGTGACCTCTGACCCTGTGTGAGTATCATGAAGTTCAGGGCTGGTTTATATTCTGCTGGCGCTCTAGACGAGATATATTATATTATATTATATTATATTATATTCATCACCCTGGCAATAACACACAAACACAAGTGTGTGTATGGCCTCACAAATAGTTGTTAAAATAAAGGGTAAAAAGTCTATATGAAATATGTATCCAAATTGAATATATTTATAGATGATATTCTTGGAATCCAGATAACTAGTTAGTCTCATTAGTCTCTTACCTGGCGACCCTATTCTTGAACATAGACTGTAAAATTATATATCCAAACTTAAATGGTTGCTGTACTTAATGTACTTCTTTACATTTATTTTTCTTATCTATTAATATAAAACCTGTGCCTGGGCCCCCTAAAACTGCAAGTCAAAGCGACAATACTACATGTCTCAAACTATCAATATGCTCTGGGAGTTTTAGGAGCATTAGCCAATATGGCCGCTAGGTGACATTCAAACTCCATTTGGTGATTTAAAAACTTGAAGGATTTTAATTTCATGAATGCTTTTGACTACTGGCCTCTTTTGATAAAAGACACATAGGATTTTATTGCTGAAGTGAAAGCAAGCTAGCCTGGTCCCACCAGACTCTCGTACATTTAATTTCATTTGTACATATGGTCTGGCACCGCTCCATTGACGTGCGTTAACTTCCTTGTAGGCGGGTACTCTAGTGAAGTCTAAAACTATTGGATCTGCCGAGAGTCAAGTCAAGTCAAGTCACCTTTATTTATATAGCGCTTTTTACAATACAGATTGTATCAAAGCAGCTTCACAGTGATAACATGAAAATAATACAACAAAGTTTGTTTCTAAAAGAAAATTGCGTCAACGTCCACCTTAAGTAAGGCAGATCAATAATATTATTGAATATTAAAGGAGCTGTATGTAAGAAATGTATTTAAATTAATCATAAAATGGCCCTGATATGTCACTAGACATTAAGAAATCATGTTCATTTCAAATACTTATATCACTGACAACAGTAGTCCGGCCAGGATATTGTCATTTAAAAAGTGAAGTTGCAGCCCTCAACTGATGTTGATGTTGTCATGCTGTGTTTTGGTCTGATGCGTCACCCTCCACCTATCTACCAATCACGAAGTCAGTAGTGTTGCGGCATCCGGTTTGCCAGCTCTGCTAGTTACCACAGCTGCAGCTACAAACGTGTCCGAATCGGATAAAAAAAAAAGTCTAACGTTGCGAATCAGATAAACTGATAAACTCATAAACTCGTTATGAATCCGAAATACTTCGTGACAAAGTCCGAAATAAAACAAGGATCTGTATAGGAGATGCCAAAGATGGAGACGGCTGAAAACGGAGAAGAATTTCTGGACAGGTAAGATTCATCTATGTTTGGCTAACTTGTACTTGATGTAAATGGACATTTCAAATATTCATGACAGTCGAACAAATTTATGCATGTTCGTGCAAAGTAACGTTACGTTAGCTCATATGGAAGAGGTGGGTCATCGAATTGGAAGCACTATAGGTGCAATTCCACGGTAAAATAACTTTTTCTAACGTCCATAACACCAATGAAAAGCACATTGTAACCTATGATGTGAATAATGTGTCCCACTTGGAACGTTTTGTAGCCTACTTGTTTATCATGCAAGTTCTACAGCCAAAAATAATAGAAAGACATGTAATCTTTCACATCACATATTTTAGCGTTATGGACGTGTACTGCAGAGTAAGTTAAAAAATACAGCTGGTCGCTTTCACTTATAGCGTCAGCTAAATGAATAGCTGTATCTTTGATATCGATTACACACAGTGACCGAGGCTTGTGCTTGTACTTACGTAAATGACAGATACCTACCGTTAGTATACTAACAGCTACTGTTCTAACAATGTACTGTCACATACGAGCGTACATCTTTACTATTATATTTGGCTAATCGCCATTAGTAAATTTTTGCGATATATAATTACTTTGCAAAACATCTCTCATTTGAAGCATAAACATAATTAACAGAAAAAAAAACGTAGTCTACTGTGTAGGACTCGTCACTTGCCATTGGAAGCTTAGCAGCCTACGTTCCTGCTGTATCCTGCAGCCTATCTGGCAACCTCGAGTCAGTGAGGAGGGGAAGGGGATACACCGCTCTACAGTAATTTGAAGGTGATTGCAGTACCAGTTTTGGCCACAATCCTAAATACTGCTCCTTTAAGTGTCCCCAACTAAGCAAGCCAAAAGCCAAGGCAACAGTGGCAAGGAACCAAAACTCCATCAGGTGACAGAATGGAGAAAAAAACCTTGGGAGAAACCAGACTCAGTCGGAGGGCCAGTTCTCCTCTGGCCAACGAAGGAACAGTGCATGATTCGGGCAGCATTACAAGTCAGATTGGATCGGAACATTTAGAGTATTAATCCATTTCCATCTTTTTGTAAGTCCAAGTAATCACGCCGGTATTGAGACGAGTTGTTGAGGATCAGTGCCGTCCACCATAGAGGGTCCATATCGCCGGTGTTGAGTCGTCTCTTCACACGCTTTGTGATTGGGGCATCTGAAGTCTCCGTGAGAGGCTGGATACAAACTGGAGCTGACGAACGCCATTTTCCTCGGGACTCGCGTCCCGAGATAACAGCAGAAAAGCAAAAAGGGAAAATAATTAGCATAGCTGCTGTTCATAATGATTTCCATAACACGCACGTAGATGATAAAAACATGGGTGGGTTTGACAGTGACTCTTGCGTCCCAGAGTCCCCCCCCCCCCCTCCGTCCCCCACTCAACTCAGCCCAGCTTACTGACCTCTACATCCCTCCTGCTGCTGAGACCTAACCACAATCTCTCCGCAGCCCAACCATACGCGCCAACCCGTTTGACTAAGGCTGTCGAGCCCCACTGGTGCGTTAATATGCAGTTTCAGTGGCAACGGTTCCGTATGGCATACCACCTACCGCAAAACACAATATCTGCCCAACCACCCATCATTCACGCAATATACACAGGAACGTAATGACTGTAAATACTATACAACCTATACAAATAACCTACAGACTCTTCAAGTTTTATAATATTAAATGCATTTGATCTGATTCAGCAGTGGTATAAAAGGTAAGCATTATGTGAATGCTTGGCTAAAGAGATGCGTCTTTAATCTAGTTTTAAACTGGGACAGCGAGTCAGAGCCTCGAACAATATCAGGAAGGCTATTCCAGAGTTTAGGAGCTAAATGTGAGAACGCCCTCCCTCCTTTAGTGGACTTAGATATCCTAGGAATGACCAGAAGCCTCGAATTTAGTGATCTTAAAGAACGCGATGGATTGTAGGGCGATAGAAGGTCCATTAAATACACAGGAGCTAAACCATTTAGGGCTTTATAGTTCAGTAGTAGTACTTTGTAATTGATACGGAACTTGATAGGTAACCAGTGTAGAGATGATAAAATTGTTTTTATATGATCATATTTTCTTGACCTAGTAAGAACTCTAGCAGCTGCATTTTGCACTAACTGTAGCTTGTTTAGTGAACAACCAGCTAATAAAGCATTACAGTAATCTAGTCTCGAGGTCATGAATGCATGAACTAACTTTTCTGCATCAGAGACAGATAGCATGTTATGTAGCTTAGCAATGTTTCTAAGGTGGAAAAAGGCTGTTCTTGTAACATATGAAATATGATTTTCGAAAGACAAGTTGCGGTCTAGTATAACTCCCAGGTCTTTTACTGTAGTGGATAAAGTAACAGGACATCCTTCTATATTCAAGTTGTATGTAAGTGGTTTTGTGGGTAGTTTTTTGGACCAATAAGTAATACCTCCGTTTTATCTGAATTTAGTAGCAGGAAATTACACGTCATCCAGCATTTTATATCTTTGAGACACTCTGTCATTTAGATAAGTTAGTGTTTTCATCTGGCCGTGATGAAATATATAATTGAGTGTCATCAGCATAACAGTGGAAATTAATTCCATGTTTTCTTATAATATTACCAAGTGGCAGGATATATATTGAGAATAGCAGAGGGCCTAACACAGATCCCTGCGGCACTCCATAGTCTACTGACGTTATCTTTGATTTTTCCCCATTTAAACAAACAAAATGGTAACGGTCCGATAAGTACGATCTAAACCAGCTTAATGCCTGTCCCTGAACACCAGTGTAGTTTTGTAGTCGATCCAAGAGTATTTTATGGTCTATAGTGTCGAACGCAGCGCTAAGATCGAGTAGAACTAGTATTGAGATACAGCCTTGGTCAGAAGCTAAAAGTAAATCATTTGTAATTTTAACTAGCGGAGTTTCTGTGCTATGATGCGGTCTGAATCCTGACTGAAATCTTTCATAGATATCATTTTCTTGCAAGAAAGAGCACAATTGAGTGGACACAATTTTTTCTAGTATTTTAGACATAAATGGAAGATTTGAAATGGGTCTGTAATTTGCTGTCTGTAAAGTTATTTGGATCTAATTGCGGTTTCTTAATGAGAGGTTGTATTACTGCCAGCTTGAATATTCTTGGAACATGACCTAAAAATAAAGACGAGTTAATAATATTAAGAAGAGGCTCTTCCACTACAGGTAACACTTCTTTCAGAAGTTTAGTGGGTATTGGATCTAATAAACATGTTGTTGGTTTAGATGCAATGATAAGTTTATTTAGCTCTTCCTGTCCTATAGTTGTAAAGCGGTGTAGTTGTTCTTGAGGGGCGATAATTGAGGCTGAATCATAAGACACCATAGAGGATTGTACATTTACAATTGTGTTTTGGATGCTTTCTATTTTCTCATTGAAGTAGTTCATAAAATCATTACTACTATACTGTAACGGAATATTTTGCTCTGGAGATGTCTGTTTATTTGTTAGTCTAGCCACTGTGTTAAATAAAAACCTTGGATTATTTTGGTTATTTTCTATAAGTTTCCGGAGATGCTCAGCCCTGGCTGCTTTTAGAGCCTTTTTATAACGTGACATACTGTCTTTCCACGCGATTCTAAAGACCTCTAAATTAGTTTGTTTTCATTTACGCTCTAGGTTACGAGTTTCTCTTTTGATAACATGCGTAGCACTGAGAGTCACTCTGGATCTGCCATAACCAATCGCTAACGTTTGGTCGTGACGTATGTCATGCAAAACTAACCTTACTGCTAAACTTCCTGTGTTTACAAAACTAAGCAAAGATTGTTCTTGCTCCGGCTTTAACTTCTTGATATTCGGCAGCGTTGCCACAACGGACCGAATGGATTCGCTCGCATCTTTCTCCGCTGCCATTACTGAACTACAACTCAAAATAATCCACGACATCAACGCCATCGTTCTCAGCCACTCCCTCTGTTCGCTGACTGGCCCGGTAAAACATTGTTCGGAGAAAACCAAAGACTACAGCACAATCCCAGACTAGTACTGAAGGAAAATGAAAATTGAGCGGAAGTACGTAGGAGGGCGGAGCCAGGCTAAAAGCAAGCAACAACAGAAGTAAAAATAAAGTTTTACACTGAACTTGCATTAAATGTAAATAAAATGAAAGAGTTTCCACTAGTGGTCCGTTCCAGTTAAAATATTCTAAAGAAGTTTCTTAAAATATCAAATAAACATCAATGACTCACACAAATTGTAGTTGAGTCTTACTTCTATATTGTTTTTTCTGCTCTTTTTCTTTGGTAAACTTCACCAGTGGTCTGTGAGTTTGACTGTTTTAATTTTTTTTTACATAAATAAATAAAATATAACTGACAAAAGGTATCAACATTGAAAGTCAACTTATCACAATGAATTGACTTATTCACCGTTAATAGGCATGTTTAAACATAAAAAAAATGAACTGACTGCTGTGCGTTATACTCCACATATAGCACATTCTGAATCTTTAACGAGTTTTGTCACAAAAGCCAGTATTGTCCATTGTTAAGGCATCGCAAGTTCATGTTTTACAGCAGAAACCGACAAGCACTCTTGTATTTTGTGAACACAACCCGATAAGTCCGTTTTAGCGAATCAGCGTGCAGTATTCGGGTCAGGTGTCACGGCTTCTAGTCACTTTCTCAGCTTTTTGCTTAAAATGTTGCCTTCTTCATGAAACTTACCGACTCTAACGGGCGCGCAAGGATAAGGCCAGGGCAAATCCAAATGCTTAAAGGGACAATGTGTAGTTTTTTAGGTATTTTATTATCTAAAATCAATATTTTTATTCATATATGTCCTCAATGGTGTACAAATACCTCTGCCAATGATCTGACTTATCCTCGTAAACGAAGAATTTATTATCTTTATATACATGTGACGGGTAGGTCCACGGAGGCTTACATGTCGTTCCGCCATTTTGAAAAACTATAATTGCAGAGAGGGTCAAAAAGTACTAGGACACCGCGTTTCCACAACGCGTTTTCGTTCGTTTCAACTAAGTGCTATTAGAAGACATCCTGTCATAGCTTTTTGGCACATAACAGCTACCGTAGATGCAACACGCATTTGAAAAAGCGAGGCGCTGGAGAGCACAATTCGTTTGAATGCAAAATACAATTTCACCGCTAGATGGGAGAAATTCCTACACAATGTCCCTTTAAAGAGATTTATTAACAAAAGGCAAAACGTAAACAATCCAGACTAGTGATCAAGGCAAATAATCCAATTGAGAGCATAAACTAATAATCCAAACACGGAAGGGAAACCAGGAACATATGAAAACCCCAGGTAAACTACACTACCAACAACGACTCATACAAACTAACTGAAACGCAAATGGGTCTGTTCTTTCTTTTGATATATTATTGCATGTTCAGTTTATTCATACAGCAAAATATTCTGTGGGCCATGAAATTTGTGGAAATTATTTAAAAACGCACCTTTTAACCCGGTGCTCCTTTAGCCCTATTTACCCTACCATTAATAAAACATGTTTTCTCTCTAAAATTATGCATAATATACATAGCCTACTACTCTATAAATTACAGTATTGTTGCCCAAAAAATCTGCAAAGAAACAATTAAAAAAATTTCTGTTTTTTTTTCCCTCAGTATCAACAACAGGAAGAGAAAGAGAGCAGCTTCTCCAGTATCCAACTGTGTGTCCATGAAGAGGCAAGAGCTCACACAATTCAGTGATGGAGCAGTGACCTTTGACCCCGTGTGAGTATCATCATGTAGAGTGAGAGACACATGAACACAGGATGCACAAATGTTCAGAACTTTAACATGTACAACAAGTAACAAGTGGAAGTAGGGTGACCAGATGAGATTGGCTGAAATTCGGGACGGGACAGGGGTTTAGCTCTAAACAAGCTAAAAAACCCAGAAATACATTTTATAAGCTTCCAAATCGTAACTTCACCACCAAGAATAGGTAAATTGTGGGATCGTGACACTTAGTATGGCTACGTGTGCACAATAGGCTATATCTCCTCTCAGGTTCACATAGGGTGGTGAAATAAGCAATCGACATGGTTAAAATAATAATTATTATTATAATTTTTTTTTTTTTACAATATCATGTCGCGTTCCAGTGGGCGTAACGTTAGTTCTCAGAGTAGTTCGAGAACTAGTTGCGCTCTGTCTCAATTGATCCACTTTTATGTCCTGAAACAAACCGTTTTTTGGGGACGACAGCTTATAAAAATTTATTTCTGGGTTATTTAGCTTGTTTGCTGTACACCTTGTCACACAGCAGCTTTTAAATAAATACGCTCTGTCTCTATTCATTGCCGAAGTATTTTTTTTTTTTTTGCCGCGACAAATCAATCACTCCTTTACGACTGGCTGCCTGCACATTCATTCATTGAGCTAAAGAAAAAAATCATTCATTCACTGAGCTCGCGGCTGCTGCAACTTGCGCTCTCTTCACGACTCAACCTCCACGGACAGTTTTTAATGTTTTAGCAGACAATAACTAGGCTACTCAAGATTTTGCTTTAGTATAATTTTCGGGACAATCAGGGCCGGATTCGGGACAACAGCTTAGATTTCGGGACTGTCACGAATTTTTCGGGACTTATGGTCACCCTAAGTGGAAGTCAAGCTGCAAAGAAAGGAATCCTTTCACTTTGTTAAAGTGTCTTAAATAGTGGTTTCTTATGCCTCTCTCTGACATTTCTCTGTTAGATCTACATTTACACAGGAATGATTTTTGTTACATGTGTTCCATAAGTGTTATATTGACAGTTATCCGTTAAATTAGTGATGCACTGAAATTGTCAATCTTGATAAAAACTGAAACAAGAACATTCTGGCTAGGAATAACTAAAATCAGTGATTCCCAATCTGGTTGTCGTGACGAATGGCTAAGGGTGCCAGAAAATCTCTGCTCATTCCAGTATTTTAAATATAATATATAATAGGGGTGTGATGATAACCGCATCACCGCAATATCGCATTAATGAGATGCCTACCGCAGTGTGAGGTCATCACCGTGTAAGGCCGACTAACTCGATCCAATGGCGGTATTCGAATTAGCGGTGAAGGTCTCTGCGTGTTACTGTCTTTTCTCGCGGCAAAGTATGTTTGGTTAAATGCAATACATTTTCTCATATGTATTTTCTCGTGAAAATACATATGAAAATGAAAATGAAAAAAGTTTTAATGATATCTGTGCATCATTAAATGTGAGCGAATATTGTACTATTCTTTTAAACTCTTGAATGAAAATAATGTCAAAGTCAATTAGAATAATCAAATATCACAATTTAATATGTCAGGTAAATGTATCATTACAATTCCATAATCAATTTAAAGGTAATCAATGCAAAACATCAAATGCTCTAGAATAAAGAGGAAAAAGTTTACCCGACAAGAAATGCGTGAGGCTGAGAGTCTCGCAACTCTCAGCCTCACGGGCCGATCTCAGATACAGAAAAGGCCCCGAGCTCTCGCTGCGTTTCATTATATACCCAGACCTCATTTCAAATCTAAACATCATCCACAGTGGAAATTTACCTGTAAGTCACCATTTGCTAGCAGCGGAAAATTAGCATTCAGTCAAATGGTCAGAAGGTGTTAACTCAAAGACACACCCTCCAGTGTGGAAGATATTTCTAAACTTCCTAAGAACTTTATTATCTTTTGGTTTACTTCTTTGGGAATGAGACATTTGTACCAGTCGCACCGAGACATTTCAAATAATACCAAACATGTATGATAATCATTCACATTAATCCATTTAGATTCTTGTGTGAGTTTGGGAGATCTCTGCCGGGATGAAGAATGGGGAGAGAAATGTAGATTAGGATGAGGGAGGTGAGACCTTCGTCTCAATAGTGCATGAGGGGGAGTTCAAATGTTAATTTCCTTTGTTTTCTCAGAGAGTGGTCCTCTCTTAAAGTCCTTCTAGTTTTTCCAGTCTTACAACCGCACTTCTTTTTTTTTTCTGCTGAAAGTTACAGGAGTGCATATGGTGTGTGATATGAACTATAAACACATTAATCTTTGCTTATAATTTACTGTATTCCACGAGTCTTATGTTCTTATACATGCTGTCTTGCATGCGTTTCATGAGGCACACTTTCACACACACGCAAGATCTCTCGCTCTCTCCCTCTCTGCTGTGCGCGCGCTACACGGTTTCTATGTGCGCTCTTGCTCGCGAACTCTAGATTCCGGGAGATTTGAACTAATTTGCGGGCATCAGGGAGCCGCTATCAATATGCGGGAGACTCCCTGAACTTCCGGGAGACTTGGGATGTCTGCTACAACCTCAGGCCAGCAGCGACAGTTGGGAGTCTCCGAGGCCTTTGCGAGAGGTGCGAAGTACCAAAGAGGCAGCGATCAGTGGCGAGCACTTACTGACAGTGTGACTCGTTATTTGGTTGAAGAAATGGTACCATTCCGTTAGGGCTGCTCGATTATGGAAAAAAATCATAATCACAATGCTTTTGGTCAGTATTGAAATCACGATGTAACACGATTAGTTCACATGACTTTGGGAACGTGTTTACAAAAGGTGACATGTTTACAAAGTAATTTGTTGTAGGTGGTCACTAGGGCGTTATTTACCTTTATAAAGGACAATTTATTAAACCTTACTAAATATGTTTTATGTCAAATTCTTACATTTGATCAAATTCAGTTTTAATAAAAAGGGCTGTTATCCATTAAATTAATTTACACTGCAAAATTACAACTGTAAAAATATTATGAGATTAATGTTTAAACAAATACTAAAATAAAAAATAAAATCAATGATACCTTTAAACAATAAATCAATAGGTGGCGACAAGTGACCGTCTTAATAAATTAATCGAGTCATTCATTAAAACGATTCATTCAAAATAATGAATCATTCAGTAACAAAACACAGCGCTTACTGTGCGTTCACACCGGACGCTACTAGCGCGTCAAATTCGCGTCTACCGCGTCTAGTTTGACGCTTGACCACTTTGTGTTAATTCGTGCGTCAAGAGTGAAACTGACACGCGTAAAAACAAAAGTTTGAAGCGAAATTTAGTCAGAGGTGAAAGTTTCAAAAGTTTCGAACCCCGTTGGCGCCCATCTTTTTACAAGATGTCTGTTGTTGATGGGTCATTTATCGTGAGAGTCACCGCTCTGTATTTGCTCTGGAGAGCAGAACAGCGGTGTATGGATCATCAACGCCGTATTTGGGTCCACCAGACCCTTCAGAGTTGAACCCAGTTCGGCGAGTTTCACCATTTGCTCCAGGAGCTACGTCTGGATGACGGCCGCTTTCAGCGGTACTTCCGCCTGTCCCGCGGCCAGTTCAATGACCTGCTGTTCCGCATCAGAGCGAGGATCACCCTCGCCCTCACCCACATGATCTGTAATTTATTTTTGTTTTGATGATAAATGGAGCCAGCCTAGGCTACAAAAGTGATTAAACTGTCGTGTTTTTTTTCCCCTCACACAACACTGTCCAGACACGAACTATGTTCTTTCACTAAAGTATGTTGGTTCTCTTTACATTAGAATAATAATAATGTTTCATATAATCTAGATTAGATATGGAATAAATAGCATACAAAATTAATGTCTCATATATTAAAGGGGACCTATTATGCCCCTTTTCACAAGATGTAAAATAAGTCTCTGATGTCCCCAGAGTGTGTATGTGAAGTTTTAGCTCAAAATACCCTACAGATAATTTTTTACAGCATGTTTAAATTGTCACTTTTTGAGGCTCAGAAAAACGCACCTTTTTAGTGTGCATCCCTTTAAATGCAAATGAGAAGCTGCTGCCGGCCCAGAGGGCGGAGCCTCACGAGCTCGCACTCAGTCAGGACAATCTCATCTCATGGAATGATATTATCAAAACAAACTCTCAGTAGCCGTGTTCATTTCGACCCGGAGTCGGACAATAATGCCCACAGAGCCAGATAATATATGCTGTATGGTGACTGAACATGTATAGTCTAGTTTAATTACGGTTATAACTTGTTTTTCCATCTTTGTTTTATCCACTATTAGTACAAGCCTGTTGTTGCGGACCGCGTCCGAATGTTGTAAAAATATACTGATGAGTTCAATGAAGTTTATTGTACATCACACAAAAGATGAAGTGTCAATTTCACTCTAGAAAATCACTGTAAGAGCTGAATAAACACTGTATAAGAACACTCTCTCCCTTTCATTATCATCAACATACATAGCGAAGTAAAAAACAACACTCGTTACAACTAACAGTAAACAAATATATACACACCTTTTCAGGAGGTGCTTAATAAACTGGTAAACTGTATATCCGTAAAATAACTCCTATGAACTTAATAAAGTGCGCGCTCTCATTTTCATTTCTGCCATGATCAATAACGTTATGCCTATCGCTCCAGTAAATAAACAGAGCTATGAGGATTAATACATCCAGCTACACAACACCGACAACGCTTGGGAGACATTCTCCTCAGTGCCGCAATGGCGGATGTGTACAACTCTCAACTCGCTGTGAACTCGATCAGGGCGGGTCTATGTTAGAACGGCAGTGCCTGTCAACACTCGTGGGCGGGGCCTGTGTCTGTCAACACTCGTGGGCGGGGCCTGTGGCTTTAGTGATGTCACAAAAGCCACATTCTGAAAACAGGTCGACTTAACATTGAAATCACTCGCGCTAGACGCTCTATTCGCGTCCAGTGTGAACGCACCATTAGTGTTGCTTTTCATTTGTAACTATTTTCCTCGGTGAAATAGAACAAAACCAGTCAAAATTGCGTCTAAAATGTAAGTTACTACATATTTTTTTTAAATTTTTTTTTTTTTAATTAATTTATTTGATAGGGACAAGTGGGAACAATCAACATGCACCACACTACAACATTTATAGCCAAGGCTAATTTGCAATGTCCGTCCCCAGATGGGCTTTTCACACAAGGACATACAGAAAGTACAAAAGAATACATTTACATTTACAGGACATATAAACTAGGCTACTTGTTTATTAAACTATAAATTCAATGTAACATTTGCAATCGTGATATTATAGAACAGCCCTTAGTCGTGTTATGTTACTTTAACATTTCTGCCTCAGTATGTTTCTTCTGTGAGTTTTTGTGTGAGCTGTTAGGCTCATTTGTTTTGATTTCTGCACTAATGTCGCTCTCACAAATAGACAGGCAGCGCAGCTTCCAGAAACTATCCATTACCAATCTCTGTTTACACTGACTGTATAAGATCAAAACCATCTCGCGTTTCGATGGGACGTGGGCATCATCTTTACAGGCACGATCTCTGTTTACCTTTGGTATAAAAGTGGGTGTTTGGCTAAAACGAGGTGAAATTGAAGAAGAACGGAAGAAATGGAGATGTTTAAAGAAAAAGAGAAGGGACCCTACCGGGAGAAACTAAGTTAAAGGCCACTGCCAAAAAACGTTATTTGGACAAACTGTCCGCGATAAACGATGTTGATACATCTGATTTAGTTTTGGTGTTCGTAGCCTATGCTAAGTTGATTAATATTGTACATAAAGTTCAAGCTATTTTACCTGAGAAGCAGCTCTCATAGTTAATGTTAGCTTGCTATTTTCATCATATGTTAAGTTTTCATAGGTTGTGCAAGAAAAAAATTGTTGTACATTACTTTATAATGCCACAAGATGGGGTAACTTGTTAAATACAACTGTGCCTTATTGTCATCAGTTAATGTTGACACGTGTAAAAATTAGGGTATTTGGTAGTTTACTTTAAAATAGTTTGATGTATCTTTGCCCATCCCAGTTTATGTGTACTTAAAGGGTCTTTGTGGATGCAATCAGTACAGAAACAGAGAAGTCATTTAATGTATTTATTAAGAAGTTATATAGAAACTTGATTCACAAACATTTTAAAAAGGCATGTAAAAAGATGTACAGAATATCAAAGCAAATTGTTAATTGAAAACAAAATAAATATAATTTGACTCATGCTATGTGGCCTGGCTTTATCATCTGCTAACATGAACCACAAATTCAACATCATTCATCAACTATCCTCCTAACTGTTAGTCATCGACGAATATACAATACACAACCTCTTGCTTTGTACAACTTTTAACCAACGTAGTATGCAGTGGAGGACAGTAACTAAGTAAAGTTTTTCCTCCTGATTGCGGCAACCCATGCGATCCGGCGTCTTCTCGTCAGCTCCTCGAGCTTCAAAGAAAGCTGAAAAAACGTATTCCGTTGTTCAGTTTCCTCCCTGAACGATCGTGTGACCTGCTATGGCAGTTGAACTGAACAACCATATCAACGTTTATTAAAATCTCGACAGAAAATCCAAACACAGCCTCCAACACATGCATTTAAATACAGCGGTATAGGGCGCGATCCTGTAAATATGGCGGCGTACCCATAATGCAACACGGCCTGACGTCATCTCCACATGAGAGGGCTGAAAGCATAGATATCTATATAAAGGCTAGATGTCTCGTCCGCGCTGTTGGCCAATGGTGGTGGACGTCAGCACCTGGCGGCCATCTTGTCACAGGCTGCTCGCTCACTCGTAACATTGTGTTTATGGTGCATGTACTTTTTAAATAACCATAACTTGCTCAATTTTCTACCGATTTTCAAACGGGTTGGTTCGTTATAAACGTCAGAGATGTAGTTATGACACTGCACACTTATGGATAATTATGTATTAATTATGTTAACATCCATTATAGGCTAGTATTATAGCCACGTTAATAACGTTAGTAAGAAACCAAACCGTTTGTAAATCCGTCCAGATTTCAGCGAGATAAGAGTATTTGTGTTTGTGCAGATAACTCACCTTACATTAACCCTGCCTGTGACAAGATGGCCGCCGGTGATGACGATAGAGACTCCGCCGTAAGACATCTAGCCTTTATATAGATATCTATGGCTGAGAGAGTTTATGGCTTCGGGAGGGGCGGATGTGCGCGTGCGCGAGTCATTCAGAACACAAGACAAAATAAGAGTGTTCTTGCAAAACAGAACATGGCAAAATAATCGTTTTTACCTGATTGTACTATTTTGGAGATCGCTGGGAGCCGAAATTGAAATCGAAATTCGAGTAATTGCACAGCCCTACATTCCGTACCGTTGAGAAGCCAGCGTTCAAAGCCATGCTACAGGCATGTGATAAGCAATATGTACTTCCTGACCGAAAGTACTTTCAAACAGCGATCCCTGAAAAGTATCTGTCAGTGAAGGACGGCATAATACAGGACTCAAAAGACGTTGATCATTTCTCAGTGACTTTAGCCTAATTAATATTTAATTATTAATATTTACAATTTAATATGAAAGTGAAAAGTGAAAGTGACACGTGATGGCCAAGTATGGTAACCCATACTTGGAATTTGACCTCTGCATTTAACCCATCCAAGTAAGTGCACACACATTAGGAGCAGAGTAGTGAGTAGTGAACACACACACACTGCAAACGTGGATACACACACCCGGAGCAGCGGGCAGCCTTGAGTGGTTAGGTGCCTTGCTCAAGGACACCTCAGTCATATTCCTGCCGGTACTGGAATCGAACCAGCAACCTTTGGGTCACCAGTCCAACTCTGTTACCATTAGGCCATGACTGCCCCAAGTATAAATGTTAATTTGCTGTTAATTATAAAGAAAACTGCTTTATAATTATTAAAAAGGTTGTTTAAGTTTAGCCTAATTAATAGATAATTATTAATATTTACAATTTAATATAAATGTTAATTTGTTTATTTGTTAATAAAGAATACTGCTTTATAATTATTCATTTACATTGTCATTAACAAGCTACATGAGTTCTTGATCGCGTCTGCAGTGTGTGACGCGGCCGCGGGTGATTTTTTTTTGGGGGGGGTTGTTGTCGGTTAACCGCCAAACCGCGAGATTTGTTGCTTCTTCACCGCGGTAAGAAAAAATCCCATACCGTCACAGCCCTAATATATAAATGTGAGTTTTGTAAGGAAACTCTGATCGATCTGCCATTAATCAGCCAATAATAACTTCCTATGAATAGACTGATTATCTTTTGCCAATCATATGTTGATGACACAAAAACTGCAAGACTGCTCAAACCAGACAGTGAGAGCAAATACGAAGCAACTTTTAAAAATGATTCATATCAGCTGATCAAGATAAAAGAAAATCTGTGATCAGTATAAAATCTGTGATTTTTCTATTTCTAAAGGAAAGGTGGGAGCTTCTTTAGACATATAATCTTCTGACTCTTCAAATGCTTCACTTGTGGCAAAAGGGACTTTAATGTGCAACTAGGAAATGCAGAAACGAACTGAGTTTTTAGTCTCTTATAATAAATCATCTCTCATCAGTCGCCATTTACATGTAAATTAATTACATGTAATCATATCACACTACAATAGATAGAAATTTGTCTGAAGAGCAAACACTTATTTCTTCGTGTGGTATGATTTTCATATTAAACATATTTAAATATTTTCTTTGTTAACAGGGGTCTTTTCTGTTTGTTTTTGTGTCTCTGTCTTCTTAATGTGTTTTCAGTGGTGGGAGAGCTGACCAGATCAGAGATGTGTCCTGTCAGACCAGCACATCCTCCTCCTGTCAGAAACATATCAGTCATCATGACACAGAAGCAGCCCTGCAGCTCGACTCTCACCAGCCAGTGCATGATGATCTGCAGAGAGTCAAAGACCAGCACAAAACCAGCATGAAGAACAAGTATGAGAGCTTATTTGAGGGAATCAAACTAGAAAAGTATCAAACTCTCCTGAACAGGATTTACACACAGCTGTACATCATAGAGGGAGAGAGTGAAGGAGTGAATGAAGAACATGAGGTGCTACAGATGGAGAAAAGTTACAAGACACTCCAAGACACTCCAATCAACTGCAATGACATCTTTGATCCTTCACCTGAACTAGGATATGAGGAGAAGAGCCGAGAGAAGAAAGACAAAATCAAGACTGTTCTTACTAAAGGCATCGCTGGAATTGGAAAAACCGTCTCTGTGCAGAAGTTCATTCTGGACTGGGCCGAGGGAAAAGCCAATCAGGATGTAGATTTCATGTTAGTGCTTCCATTTAGAGAGCTGAACTTGATTAAAGATCATCAGTACAGTCTTCACAGACTTCTGCTGGACTTTCATCCTGAACTACAAGATCTGGACTCAAAGATTTATGATGAATGTAAAGTTGTGTTGATCTTTGATGGTCTGGATGAAAGCAGAATTACACTGATGTTTTCAGACAGTGAGAAAGTTTCTGATGTAAATGAGTCTTCATCAGTGGGTGTGTTGATGTCAAACCTCATGAAAGGAGATCTGCTTCCCTCTGCTCTCATCTGGATCACCACCAGACCAGCAGCAGCCAATCAGATCCCCTCAAAATACATCAACCGTGTGACAGAAATTCAGGGATTCAATGAGCCTCAGAAGGAGGAATATTTCAGGAAGAGAATCAGTGATGAGCATCAAGCCAGCAGAATCATCTCACACATCAGAAGAGCAAGAAGCCTCCACATCATGTGTCACATACCCGTCTTCTGCTGGATCTCAGCCACTGTGCTTCAAAACATCCTGAAACAAGATCTCAGCGCAGAAATCCCTCAAACTCTGACTGAAATGTACATACACTTCCTCCTCATTCAAACTCATATGAGGAGCCAGAAGTATGAAGAGAGAGATCCAGAGAAACTCCTGCAGTCCAACAGAGAAGTGATTGTGAAACTTGCTGAACTGGCTTTCAATCAGCTGATGAAGGGCAATGTCATGTTCTATGAGGAGGACCTGATTGAGAGCGGCATAGATGTCACTGACGCCTCAGTGTATTCTGGGATTTGCACTGAGATCTTTAGGGAGGAATCTGTGATTTATCACAGGAAGGTTTACAGCTTTGTACATCTCAGCTTTCAGGAGTTTTTTGCAGCACTGTATGTGTTTTTCTGTTATTTACACAAGAACAGTGAAGTTATGAAAATGTTCCTAACAGGAAAGTCCAGAACCCAATCTGGAAATGTTCTTCTGGATGTGTTTCTGAAGGGAGCAATGAATAAAGCTTTGAAGAGTAAAAATGGACACCTGGATCTTTTCCTTCGATTCCTTCATGGCATCTCACTGGAGTCCAATCAGAGACTCTTACAGGATCTGCTGATTCACACAGAGAACAACCCAGAGAGCATCAAGAAAATAATCCACAACCTCAAACGAGGTCAAAAAAACAATGTCAGCCCTGAAAGATGGATGAATCTGTCGCATTGCTTGATTGAGATGAAGAATAATTCTATTGTTGAAGAAATGCAGGCATTTTTAAAATCTGGATCAAAAGAAAAACGTCTTTCTCTTGCACAATGTTCAACTTTGGCAAACATGATCCTGATGTCAGAAGAGGTGATGGATGAGTTTGACCCTAAAAAGTACAAGATCATATCATCACAAGAGGGTCTAAGGAGACTGTTACCGGCTCTGAGGAACTGCAGAAAAGCTCTGTGAGTGTGAAAATATGAACATATCAACTGAATTGATAAATGAACATAATAGTCCCATAATTATATATTTCCTTTGGCAAATACACTGTAATGATAATTTAAAAATATATATATTTTATTTACTTAAATTTGAAGTGTGCACTCATTTATATATATATATATATATATATATATATATATATATATATATATATATATATATATATATATATATATATATATATATATATATGTATATGTAATTATAATTAATATCTAAATAATTGCATTTCTGAATTCCAGAAGTTTTATTTATTTAACAGGGACAATGCACAATATATGTACTGTACCAGATTTAGCTAAAAGCTAATTCCCATCTGCAGTCCCTGGGCAGGTGTCAACAGTGTGCAAAATAGTACAATAAAAATTTTAAAAAATAATAAAATAAATAAAAAAATATACCAAACCTCCCAAAACCATAATAAACACAACATCAGGAATCCAAATACAAAAATAAACAAACTGTCATTACAAGAATTTTACCATACAGGGATGCGCGGTATACCGGTACTGCAAAAATACCGGTATATATTATATTTCAAACGGTACAATATCATAATTTTGTTCAATTCGGTATTTGATGCGCTGCTGTTTCGAAGTTCACCGCTAGGCGGCAGTGCGCTACCTAAACTGACGCGGGTCATGCGAAACCGGCAAACGGTGACAACAGAGGAACACGATGGATCAAACGAAGCTCACTCGAATTTCTACACGCCCGAAATTAATAAATAGAGAGAGCAGTATGAGTGAGATAACGCATTACTTTGCCTACAAAAGTCATGAGACAAGTAAAGAAACAGATCTCAATGCACCACTCTGCAAACGGGGAGGCAACACATCAATTCTGCCTCACTTGACTCGTCAGTCGCTCATCTTGACTTGTTCAAAGAGTTCAGAGATCGACAGGTTAGTCCATCATTCAACTGATTTAATTTAGACTTTTATTGAACACTGAACAGCGCACATACATAAGAGCTTATCAATTATATATGATACGGTAAACACGAAAGCTCAAATCTGCTTGCATGACACGCTAGAACCAATTAAGTTTAGGTCTCATCATTTTTGCACTTTCAAACAAACATATATTAATTGAATTTGAATGAATAAAGAATAAAAAATTTCATAATATTTATTTTAGTATTAGTGATAGTAAAATGAATGGCATATTAGTGCCGCTGTGGCGACCCCTACAGGAGAGAGAGAGAGAGAGATAGTAGTAATATGAATATTACTAATATTACAATTAAGCTACATTTGTCAACATTAATTAGGTAACCTGACCTAACAGTATTATAGCATTTATTAATCTATATCAATTAGTAATTAAATGACCTAGAAAATTAAATATACTAATACATGTTTAGCAATGCATTAAACTAATATGAACCCAAACAGTAACCAAATGTTGATAATTCTCTGTTGATGCATGACAGCTAATGGTTTACATGTCATTTCATTATTCTATTATTATTATATGTTAATCTATTATTATAGATATTAACCTATTTTAATTATAATAATTTATAATGTATAATTTCATTTTTTTTTTTTTTCAAAATCATAATTTAACCTACTGTATGTTCCCTGACTGAATTAATTATTATTTTATTTTACATTTTGATACCTTTTTCTTTGCACATTTGGTAGTGGAGAGTTTCAAGCAGCGTTTTTTAAGTGTCACTTAAATTGAGACTGTTTTTTTTTTGTTTTGTTTTTTTACCTGTGGTTTCGATTTAGTATCGATACCGAGGTATTAGGTTCTGGTATCGTACCGAAGCCAAAATTGTGGTATCGAGCCATCCCTAATACACACAGTAAAAAACATACTGACCACATTCAGTGTCTCATAGCTCAATGACTACAAACTTGATTGTCCTTCAACCATATTTTCACACTACCTTTAACATTTTTGAATGTACTGAATTCTCTGACACTCAGTGGTAAGGAATTCCACATGCCAGCTGCCTTTACTGAAAAGCAGTTTTTTCCAAATGTTGTAGACCGAAACTTAAAGGTTCTCTAAGCGATGTTGGGTGACGTCACTTCTTGTTGATGTTCGAACTATTGTCAAACAAAACGGAGGCTAGCTAGACCCTCCCTCATCCGCGCACTAACCCCCCAAACCCTTCTTGTCGGTTATTGGCTGGAACAGTTTGTTATGTTTCGTGGTGCGGGTAAGCCCAGTTTGTTTTTGTTGCTGTTTGTGGAGCCTGGGGTGTCTGCAGAGACCGCGTTTTTTTACAGTGTGTTCAGGGGACAGGCAGCTAGCGGATAGTGAGGAGATGTTTGCTGTATGTGACAAAAAATGTTTTGGCCTAAAAAACGCGTGACATCGCTTAGAGCACCTTTAACACAACAGTCCCCTCTAGAGGAAGCTCTTGTTAACCTTGAGCCTGGTCTGCTTGTTGTTACACTGTTTGAGAGATTGTGGTGCTAAGTCATTAATGATCTTATATACTAACCCAACATTAGACATAAACAGGAAGTTTTCAAAAATCAACAGGTTATGCTTTTTGATAGGGCTGAACGATTATGGAAAATAATCTAATTGCGATTTTTTTTAACCAATATTGCGATTTAATATGCGATTACTGTTTAAGTTCTTTACCTTTTGTATTAGTCGACAAAGACAAGCAATAAATCATTGTACAGTAGGGATGGGAATCTTTAGGCAGCTCATGATCCGATCTACTTTTTTTCTTATTAATTAATCTTAATAACACTTAAAATATGTATTTAATTACATGTGTAAATATACATACTTTAAAAAATATATATAAACATTTACATGTTAAGAATTTTAAATAGGCTATAAACTAATATAGCTTCAAAATATAAGAGCTAGTAAATAAAGAGGAACAAAAAAAAAAAACATTACAACCAATAAACAAAGAGTGCTTTCAGTATTTAAAAGTAGGCTGTCTGAACGTTTTCCATTCAAGAGCTGGAGTGATTTCCCCCCTCAGTTTAGATACGATAAGCTGCATTCACACTAATGCACATATCTCTTTTGAAATTGTAAATGTGGTTTGTCTTGTTGGGTTAAGATATAACTGACCGTGTTTACATTAATTTCGCGTCATAAAAGCATTTTGAGATGCAAACATTTAACCAATGGGTCGCTCACAGCCGCATGCACGAGCGCTCTTCACAAAGGCCGCGTAAGTATTTTAAAATGAAAGCCGAACTTTATGAAAGATTATTTTTCGGAAGGTTCGAGCAGTGTCGTGAGTGAGTGAGTGAGTGAGTGCGTAGCGTGCCAAATTGATGCTTGATCTGCAGACTGCTTTTCTCTCGCGTGTCACGTGACCAGTGTAATCGCAGCTTTTGCGGTTACAAAATCGTGTTTCATCATATCGCGATATTATCGCAAATGCAATTAATCGTTCAGCCCTACTTTTTGACTATATTACAATAATGATGAGAATTAGGTTTTTTTATCCATGACTTTCAATGCTTGTTTATACAGACTCTGAAGTGGTTGCATTAATGTACCACTTGTTTGAGACCAGGTTGTACTACAATATGAAAAATGTGACCATACCATTGCATGCATGTACAGTTCTGCTACATCTGTATTAAATTTTTGTAATATGTTTTTTGAAGGTTAGACCGCTATCAATAATCACACCTAAATATTTAATATTTAACCTAAATATTTAACCTGCTGAACATCCTGTACTTTCTACAGGTAATAGAACAGAATGTTCTAAGGGATTACATTATTTATTAATTTTTTTAATTATTGATTTTTCATAGATGATTACAGTCTTTTTAACCAATTAACTTACATGACTTTCCATCGTTCATGATAACTGGATAAGGATTAAGTATTTTTAGTAAATAATTTTTCTCTACCCAATAAAAATGCCCAGGTTTAGGTATTTAGGCTTTAGGTTTTTATTTAAATGACCTGACTTTTTCTGGTCAAGAAATCACACTTTTAATATCATGCTACCTCATATATCTGGTTGCGGATAGGCTGAATTAAAATAAGAAATATCCTGATTTAGGTCAGTGGTTTTCAATCCCAGCACTACATCTTTTTTTTCATCTTATCTAACACACATATTTGAGGTCTTGGAGTCTTATTAACTAGCTGATGAGTTGAATTTGAAAATGTGCAATGCTGTGGGTACTCCAGGACTAGGATTGACTAGAAACTGAGCCTGCTAGTCCAGGTCTTAATGCTACAGTACCGTTTCAGTGATAGGAGCATAGAAAACGTTATGTGGCTTGGATGGCTTGAGTCCTTGTAGAGTAATTTACTACGGCTTAGAACACGGCTCAACCATTCAGAATCAAGGTCCAGAACTTTCTGTTTTATAACTAATTATTGACGTACAAGAGGGCTTTTCACACTTAAAATAGTTAACCCTGGGTCTTTGTAAACCTTTACACTGATCATAATTTACCCGGGGTTAACCATTAATCCTGGGTATTTATAAACTGATGTTTTATGCTCTACACTCCTAAACCCTCGGATAACATTCTCATTTGCATATTTGCGGTGTTAGATTCATTGATTGGACGAACGTGGCATGCAACCTGTTTACATGAAGGCTCTTGCATTGCGCATCCTCATATTATATATTATATATATACGTTTTTTTGGTCTTTATGAAGTTTTTGGACTGCAAATGAAAAGTTATCATCTTCACTCCACTTCACTTTTCTGTTGCCATTTGAAATGTTTCCCAATAAACGCTAAAATAACTGTTTATACAATGCTCATGGTGCATCCGAAATTGCGTACTGTCGAGTAAGTACTACATTTGAATTAGAAATGTATGTTATACATAGTATGAATTAGGGCTGCACGATATTGGAAAAAACTTATATTATGATATTTTGTTCTTCTCTGATATATATTGAGAAATATAAATAAACAATTTCACCAGTTTATTTGAATAGCTCTATTTGAATAGAATTAATCATTCTAGAATAATTGGGGTGATTTTGTAGGGAAGTGAATCTGCATAGAAAATAATAATTTATAAGCATAGATAAATACAATAGAAGAAAGATACAATTGAAATGAGCAGTGCTTTGTTTTTCAGGTAAATTTAAAAGTATTCAGGTACAAAAATTGAATAATCAAACGTAAAATAACAGTTTTCCCTGTATAAATGAAATATAATTAATTACCGTAATTAATATAATTTATCTTTTTTAAAGCTAATTTTAACAAAGCAATTTTTTTGTGCATTTTGCCATTCATATTAGTTACTATGGTTTTAAATATGTCTACCGTCTACTACTATAAGTCGCACTGGACTATAAGTCGCATTTATTTATTTGTTGTTCAAGCACCCATCTGTGGACTCGTTCCTCCAGCTTTGGCCATCTTGCTTGCAGCCCGCTATTAGCTTTCTTTGTTTTCTTCATTACAGTTAAGAATGTCGCACACCGGACGAGAAGTGCCGCGTCACGTCTAGGACAACTCTAGGTATCTCATACCGGACACGCACTTTCTCAGTTTATGGCCAGCAATATTATGTTTAAGGACATTATCTAATTAAGATAATGTCTGTTATATGTTATGATTGTACTGTACAATTAAATACAATCGTTGCTAAATCTGCAGTCTGAACACACTTTACCTCAGAGCGTCCGTTAACTGAATGAATTGAGAATATCACCTGAAAATCATTCAAGCAGCCGATTTCTGTAAATGAATGTAAAACTAAATGTATACTGCTGCACAGGGTGAAGTCAGTATATACTTTAACGACGATTTGAGACAAATAAATGTAAATTTAATATAAAACTATGTAAATGGCACTCTGTGGCGCGGCAGGATTTTGAACAAGGTCCTGACTGAGACATTGCTGGGCGCCGCGGACAGACACCGAATGAGGCCGCCGGTGTGTGTACACTCATAGAGAATGATGTGTTTGAATTTTAAATATGTGGCGCTGCGCTGCGCTTCTCGTCCGGTGTGCGACCCCCTTTAGAGTAACCTCTTCCTTTCGCCAGTCCCTCAAAAGTTTCCCACTCAATCCAAACTTTCTTTCTGCTGCTCGATTACCGTTTTTGGCTGCATATTTTACTACCTAGTTTGTAATCTGCAGAATAGGATTTTCTTTTTGGGGGGCATTTTGTTTGTGTTCAGTCTTTCTCAGATGTCTTTAATGTCATTGTTAATGTTTCAGTTAACAGTTTTTCAGTTTTCAGTTAATTTTTTCAGGGGTAGGCTACAGGAGCAGCATAGAGCGCCCTCTCGCGGCTGTAGACGGTAATGTTTTCTCTTGGTTCATGTCAGTCAGTATGAATTAATTTTGATATATAAGTCGCACCTGATTATAAGTTGCAGGACCAGCCAAACTATGAAAAAAAAGTGCAACTTATAGTCCAGAAAATACGGTATATAGTTTTTATTCATTTTATTTCAAATCGAGTTCAATAATTAATACAATTTATCTTGGTTAAAGCTACAAAAGTCATTTTCTCTTTCTCTTTTGCGGTTTGATCACCATTGGCATCACAAACAGCTGCAGGTACATTAAGCTGCTGTCCCTTTAAGACGAATGCCCGGACCTAATATAAATGACACACATCTGGTATCACAAACAGCTGCGAGTACATTAAGCTGCTTTCCCTTTAAGACGAATGCCCGGACCTATTATAAATGACACACATCTTTTTTCTTTCTCAATTGACCTTTCGCCGGCCCCTTCCCCAAAACAGCCATTGTCCAATCACACATCATAGCAACCGTTACTATGTGAGCAGGTCCGTCAAACATTGACTTCAAGCAAGATGGTGAAGCGGTGCACCCACGGCGTTTGTAAATCGGACACTAGGTACCCCGAGAGATTGTCTGGAGGAGTTGTGTTCTTTCCGTTTCCAAAGCCGAAAACACAACGTGAGCGGTGCCTACAATGGATAAAAACAGTGTGGACGGCCCCACTCCCAGTTAAATGTGTCGAACATGGTTAACTCGCGTGCAGCGTGTGTGAGACTGAGACACTGAGATTAGTCAAAGAAACATGGAGAACGCAGATCAAAAGGATCCACAAAGGAATTACGTTTTCTAAAGGGTTGTTGTTAACATGTTATTTTCGGGGGGAAATGAGCAGCAGTCACTAGCAGTGCAGCACCCGTAGGCTACAGTTTAGAGGAGTGCACGTTCGCAACGGGGAAAGCATGAAGCTTACTTGACAACATCAGTTCATATATCAATATCGTAACGAATAGAAATAACCTTAAATAATGTATGGTTATCTGCATCTTTCCGTCTCTTATGTATAGTTACTTTTAAACATGAAAATCGCATTCAGCATGACACGCAAGCGGATGCCGTGGTAATGAACAACCTGCTTGTTAAAGCGAATGTATAATCCTGTATCTGAGGCAAAATTACTAAATATGCAGCGCGAGTTATATATTTCTAACTCCAAACAATTAGCCACTGAACCAGCTTATAAAATCTTCAAGGCTGTGCTGGTTGCATTTGAGGTACAGGTCATGGGGTTTCTCAGATTTCGCTTGAGACCGGTATAAGCATTAGCCTCGATAGTAGTAGTGTCTCCTTCATTGCGTATTTTTATATTTTTAATATATCCCTCCACTGCATACTGTAACCCTTTTTGCCTCGATCTGGAGGATATCGCGGAGGTATTGCTCCAAAAAAGGTCACTGACACGCACGGGTATACCTCTTCCCGTCATGGCAATCTATGGCACTGGTCGTGTTGACGGGCGTAGTAACAATAACTAAGGGGCGTGGCTTTTGCGAACGGTCAATTGTTTACAGCACACAACCGGCTGTTTACGAGGATACTCGCCAAGACGGACCTACTACTTCTGGACATTTGCCAGAAGTAGTAGGTCATCCGGCGACTTTTCTCTAACTGTTTTTCAAATATTATGTATTCAGACATACTGCTCTGTTAATGTACAGTTTTTTGCATACTATATAGTATGGAAGTGTTCGATTTCAGACTCCGTGTCAGTGTTTCTGTGACCATACAAAGTATGTGAACTTGAGGCACTTGATTGGCTGTCCATTGTTAAGTATCTAGCCGTAACAATCTAACACTGTATCATTGCACAATGTGCAAGTTTGGCACTGCAATGCCGGGTTAACAGCGCAGAAGTGGCTCTAATCCTGCTAAACCCACTTCTAACTTCCATATGTGAAATATTTCTTTACTCAAGGTTAAAAGCAGGTTTTTGAATGACTATAACCAGTGGTTAATTGCAGTGTGAAAAGCCCTGTAAGAAAATGTACGTGCATGTAATGTAAAATAAAAGTGTAACCCAGGCCTTCCCACTCTCCCCAGTGTTCAGAAGCTTCTCCATTATTAACACAGGACCAAGCTCTTGACTGATCATATCCTTTTAACCATAGTCATCTCCTTTTTTCAGATTAACAGCCTGTGATCTCAGTGATCAGCAGTGTGAAGTTGTGGCTTCAGTTCTACAGTCATCAAACTCCTCCCTGAGAGAGCTGGACCTGAGTAACAATCACTTGCATGATTCAGGACTGAAGCTGCTCTGTGCTGGACTGAAGAGTCCAACCTGTGGTGTCAACATACTGAGGTTTGAGTTTCACATTCATTCTGTAAAGTAGTAGAAAGCGATTTCTGAGAAGCACTGTCAGTATTTGAAATCGACACCCCTCCCTTCATTGCTTCGCCCCTGAAAATAATGAACACGCTATGCATCACACGTGCATAGGGTGACCACACGTCCCATTTAACCTGGGACAGTCCCGTATTTCATCTCTCTTTTAATGGTGTCCCAACTTATTATGAGAAAATCATGTTTTGTCCCTTACTTCTTTCCTAAATTCTCTTTGCTAGGTGATCATAAAAGTGAATAGTAGTTTTCTGTCACGCGAGAATAGCCTAATTAAAGGTAGCCAATCTCGTCATTTTGAGAACAAAATTACCATCCTATCACAATTCGTAATTAATTAACTTGCAGTTGGTTAAGGCGGGATATTAGAGAGTGCGAAGAAGATCAAGTCAGACGAGAAGATGTCAAAGAATGTGTATATTTAACGAAGATCTTCAAAAAGAGTTTATCCAGTTATAATGCGCAGTAAGTTGTGAAAAAAGAACTCAATGTGGTGTCATACTGAATGACACACCAGAAGTGCTCTCTCAGACAGCGCACAATTCCAAATCAGGGTTTTACTTACATAAAAAAATTTTTGCCAACCAAAACAAACTTTTGTCCTGCCAAAGCCTTATTAGATCAGTTATTGTGATTTATTTGTGACATGGCACATGTTTACTGAGAGGGAGAATGAGCAAAGAGCCCCTCCCCCCACATGCACTCTCACTGTCTTCAAACTAAGCACTGTATTTGTTTTCTCTCCCCCGCACATATTAATCGAAATCAACAATGGTAAAATGTCGGAAAACCGAATCCATTCTGCACGTGGTGCATTGAGAGATTTTTTTTTTTCTGAATTACCGCTGGGTGTGAATTGTGCTAAAAAAAAACGTTGCCTCTTCTCAGACAAGTGATCCGCACATGCCTCTGACATAAACCACAGTTTCAATAAACAGAAAAAACTTCATCACTGAATAGGATTTTTTTGTGTTGAGACAAATCCTTTGCGATGTCCTAACAGCCGGGATTAGGACACGTCCACTAATGTCTGATTCGTGACCTAATGACTCGTTTGAACTGATTTATTTTAATGAACGGTTAAAACAACTGATCTGTCCAACACTGAACTCACGATACGTCACTGTCTGAATCAGAGTATAACAAATCATTTACTCAGAACACCTCTGAAATGAGAATGTAAGAGTGCTTAACCCATTTAGAAAATAGTGATTAGTAAGATTTAGCCTTAATAATCCATAGTATTTTTAGGTAATTTATATTGACATGTCTAGTTTATTACCCATAAAATTATTTAATTTAGATCGGAGTGAGGGAAAACAGAACAAAGCATGTTGTTTTTAGCTAGCTGCTAATTTTATTCTATTGTATATGGTAGAAAATTAGACCATTAGTTAAAATAATCTTTTTAATGCTACTTTTTAATATTGATACGATAATATACCAAAATAATTATCAGGTCTAGCAAAGAAGGATCTTATCTTAAAAAGCTATGAAAACCAGTGGGAAAATCTCAGCTTTTTTGTGCAAAGAGTGCAAGAAAGGATGACAGTGATGGTGACAGGTAATATATGTGTCTGATAAATGCATAGTCTGTAACAGCCATAGTCCGGAAGAAAATGAGGGGCCAAAAAAAAAAAATAGAATGAGCAACCATGTGTAAACATTGAGGAACAAAAGAAACAAACATCAAGGTAAGAGATCATACATAATATGAGATCTCAAAATAAGATTGGCAAAATTACAACCTTTTCAATTATTACTGTTTAATTGCATTTATTTGTCAGGATTGGGCTCGCAGATCATGTGGGTATGCTACTTTTTACTGTGTGTGTGGATGACTATGTCTGTCTATTTCTGCAAATTTAGTTGTCTTTGCACCCTAATGGTCAAAAACAGACATAGTTGTCAAAATGTCCATCATGTGGAGTATCTCATGTAAATAGTCAATTATGGCTTAAGTGAACATAAACAGCTGGGTTAAAACCGGATATTTGTCAGTATATTAGAAGCATTGGGTCTTAAAGTGACAGCAGCGTAGAATACCTGTCTGTGTCATTGTTAATCAAACAACAGAAGATGTTAAATAAATGTGTAGATGTTAAATAAACCTACTGTAGTTTATTCAATTCGTATAACTATTGTATATGTATGTAAATGAAATATCATGAAATAAGATTTCTCATATCATGAAATATGTTTTTAGTCGTATTGCCCACCCGTAATGGATTCTGCTCAAGTGAGCTACAAAAGGTTTCAGTGAAATTTTGCGAAGTTGTGATACTTATTTTTGTGTGTGTGTGGGGTGAGGGTGGGGGTGGTTGCCTGTCCATCCCATCTTGTATTCCACCATGAGAAATCTGGTTACCCTACACATGCAACATCTAACAGCTTGAGTAAAAATGGATGAAATGGCTGTGCTTCAACAACAACAGCATCATACCTTGGTTCTGTAAAACTGAAAAAAACAAAACAATGTTATTTGCATATCGAGCAGAAATCAAGCAACCTCGGCATCCGTTTTCAGGATTTGGTAGCATTTTTCTCATGTACATACTATGTACTTATTACATATACTAATGAATATGTTATAATAGTAATTACAATAACTGGGTACTCACTAGGTACTAACCATGAACCTACCCCTAAACCTAACCTTAACCCATGCAGTTACCTTGTATTACCCAGTACTTTCTAAAATAAGTACACTGTAAGAACATATAAGTGCATGTAATGGAAAATAAAAGTGCAACCCAGGCCTTCCCGCTTTTTAACGTCTCTCCAGCTCTCAGAAGCCTCTCCATTATTAACAAGCTCTTGACTGATCATAACCCTTTAACAAGAGTCCACTCTTTTTTCAGATTAACAGCCTGTAATCTCACTGATCAGCACTGTGATATTGTGGCTTCAGTTCTACAGTCATCAAACTCCTCCCTGAAAGACCTGGACCTGAGAAACAGTCACCTGCAGGATTCAAACCTGAAGCTGCTCTGTGTTGGACTGAAGAGTCCAAACTGTCAACTCAACATTCTGAGGTTTGAGTTTGACTTTCATTCATTAATTAATGTTAATAAAATGTGTGCTTTATATAAATGTATACTACTGGGGGCTGTTGAATGCATGAATCTGATTTGATGTGGTTGATGGGTGGTAGAAACAAACGATTCACATATGAATTATGATTCTATCTTCTGACGATTCGCATCGATTCACAAATTTTACAAATCGATATTCTAAAGTGTTACATTTCTTAAACTTCACTGTACTACTTAAAGTTATTGACATGTTAGAGTGTTATTAACCACAATAATAATGTGGTACAATGTGGTACTCTCCAAGTGTGTCCGACTGCGTCCCGCAGTACAATAAACTACGCCCCCACTAATCACACCCCCTATCTCAAGTCACAATGAAACAGCCGTTCGGAATGTCATCAGAGCCCTTCCCTTTGAAATCGCTGATGTTGTCACTACTGATGTCGAGAACAGGTGAAGATGGACGCCGAGCAGACGGAAACTGATGGTGGCCAGAAAAAATTCTACTTTTGTTATATGGAGATATTTTGGCTATAAGATAACCGACACTGAGCAGAGAGAGCAGGGCTGCCAACTGTCACTCATTCAGTGTGAGACTCACGCAATTTACACTTTTCACACGCTCTCATGCCACATCCATTTTCTCACGCAGAGAAAAATCGCAAAGCAAAGAGAACACTGACACCGACAGACTAGACTAAGCAGGTTACTTTTGATATGAATCTAATTCTCAGCTCTCAAATTCGGTCAATTTTATTTCGAAATTCAAATAATAGCATTTTGAATGCTTGTAAATGTGACGTGACAGATCGTGGTCGTGAACCAAACATCTCTTAGCCTACTCTTTACTACCAGTTAATAGTAAATAAACACAAATTAACAATAGGTGTGTTGAAAGATACAGTACAACTTACCGAAATGTTTATGCCTCATACATAATATCGATCAATCAGTGTTTTTTTTCAACCGTGGAAGAGGTCAATAAAAGAGCTGGAGAACAATTTCACGTAATGTTACATTTCCTCAGGAAAGCCATTTGATTGCACATTAGTTGGCAAGACAAATTATATAGAGAGAAGAGTATTTTGCTAAATATGTGCATTATATTAAATATTTATTATATTTTTTACTTATTACAATATTGTAATGTCATTTAATTTGAGTTGTTATTTTTAATAATAATACCAGCTGACAGGTGACAGGGCTCTCTGTAGGTTTACAGCATTAGACGAGATATTTTTTTTTTCTTGAGAAATTAACATATATCTACTGCTAAGCTACCTAATATTTATCCAAATGAATCGATATTAGATCAAGATTGGAATCAAATCACAAGATTTGAATTGAAATCGTGAAATTTGTGTCAAGCAATAATAAAATCAGTAGCCAACAAGTCATTGTACCATGTAAACATTGTAACATGTTGTCACTAAACTTAACAAAATTCTGTTTAGTTAGCAAATGTTTTAACAATCACAATACACTTACACCAAAAATGATCCACAGACTGATTTTAGACAAATGTTCTTATTTATTGTTCTATTTATTGTATACTATTGTACTATTGAGACAATAACAAGTTTGCAGTAATGCAAAGATGTCATTATTTAATTTTGTAAAAAATATTATTTTAATTTGAAAACACTGTGCATTTAGTTGTTGTTGTTGCTAGTTTGAGTTGAGAAATACACATTTCAGCATTATCACTAATCTGTGTGTGCATTTTCCTTGAGAACCAAGCAAGTTGACTCATGAAACCATTTGTTTATTATATCGCAATCGCAATATTGACCTCAGTAATCGTAATATGACATTTTTCCCCAAATCGTGCAGCCCTAGCTCTGAGCCATTTTCTACTTTTATTTGTGTACACTCACAATAACGACAAAACTTTGCGGTTTTGTAAAATAAAGAAAAACAAAACAGGGTGTGCTATCTGCCATCTGAAACGTGTTTCATAAATTAACCAAAACTCTTTGAATACTTGCCACACAGACATGAGAGATATGTCGTTAGAAAGCTTAAATTAAGTAGTTTATTAAAATATTCTCAGTTTATGTAATCGGTATGAAATCAACGAGAGGTACAGTTTCTCACGTCTCTGCTCATTATCTTAAATGTGACCACAACCACACGCAGCAAGTTTATTCACACGCTAATCGTCCACGTGAGGCACGTGAACCTGTAAACACCCCCATCACCTTTATAAACAAACATCAAGCTTCATCATTCTTCTGCTTTTCATCAAGTTTGGAAGACGCGCTGTGAGGAATAAGGAACCGCGTTGGGGCGAGACTCCTGGCCCCTCTGAGAAATCTGACCACCACATCGTGTTTCCCAACCGACTGGCCAGCCATAGGAGCATGGTACACCGTGATAGCTGCCATGTACACTTTGAGCGTGGACGGGTGTGTCTGTCATCCAACAGCTACTGCAAAAATGAGAGAATAGAAGCAATTTCATAAGATATGGGGTCTATGCGCCGGGCCGAGCACCAACCAGAACAGATAGACCACTTCTGAGCATAAAGGAAATTTTGCTCATGATCTCTCAGGAGAGGTGTGAAGGCTCCCGTCGAGAGGCCACAGATGGAGGCACCACAACTCAGGTTGGGGATGCTAAATTGACCCCTCAGCTTGCGAAAGGAGGTCCCCCATAGAGGAATTGGCCACTGACAGCAGCTGAATTATTCCCGGGAACCACGGCTGGTTCTGTCAAAGTGGTGCCACGAGTAAGACAGCACCTGTCCTGCCTGATTCGAGTAAAACATGCTTGATATTTAACCCCTTTACTTACAAAGATCGCCGACAGCCCCAGATTATTGCACTATAACACATCCTTGTTCCAAGCTCCATGAAAAACAAACTCAAAGAAACATTTCTACACATGAAACAAGAAGCTAATAAACACACAATTACAATGAATATGGTTTGTGTGTGATTTCATGCGATTTGGGGTATTTTCACATCAATAATGGATGTTTACATTATAAATGCTAAGCCGGTGTAGTGATTCGCTGCATATAAAAGGCTAACATAACATTTTAAACCATCCACATTAGACTAAAATCCACATTATATTGCAATCAGTAATATTAATCTTTAAAATTGTGTCATGCAGCTTGATGTTAATTGTAGCTCTAATGCACCTGTCACGCCGAGCTATTCTATTCCATTATCTAATTTGTTAAAAGAATTCCCAAGAGTATGCTTATTTTTTGTTTTCTAGAAAGAATTCAGTTAATGGGTGGATTCAAGCAAGCCATGTACTGCCAGAATAAAGGCTAATAATGGCTGAATACAAAGACAATAATAATTCTAAAAGAATAATGGAGAGATTAGAGATATCCTCAGATTTGAAATGAAGCATGAGCAGACTTGTGGCTTCACTTTAATTGTGGATAAATTGTGGTAAGAGTTGTTATACCACATCGACATTGATATTTTTATACATTAAACAATTATATTCTCAATGTTTTTGTTTACAAAATGTGGAGTCTGCAGCAAGGGGTTTTGGCAATCAGTTTCCACATACTGTAAAAGTATTGTCTTGGTTTAACTCAAAAATAATTTAGGCAACTATTTGCTTAAGATTTATGAATATTTTGAACTCAACTTATTTGTTGACCAATTAGACTACATGTTTTCAACATGCACCCTTAAGTAATTAACTTTACACATAAACTCAACTCATTAGTTTGAGTGACAGAAACAACTCAATTGAGTGAAAGTAATTCAGGTAAAAACACATTAGTCTAACATAGAAAATATAGTTTATATATTGTATATAAATGTATGGAAATATATTTTCATTCCATGAGGGTTATAACCAGATCTCCTTTTTTTTTTTTTTTTTCTTTTTTTGCAGATTAGCAGCCTGTAATTTAACTGATCAGCACTGTGAAATTGTGGCTTCAGCTCTACAATCATCAAACTCACCCCTGAGAGAGCTGGACCTGAGTAACAATGACTTGCAGGATTCTGGAGTGAAGCTGCTCTCTGCTGGACTGAATAGTCCAAACTGTCAACTCAACATACTGAGGTTTGAGTTTCACATTCATTCTGTAATGTAGCTGAAAGCGATTTCTGAGAAATATTGTCAATATTTGAAATTGACTCCCCTCCCTTTATTGCTCTCATCCAAACTGTCAACTCAACATATTGAGTTATTTAGAAGTTTTATGTATACAGTATAGCGCCTTTCCATAGCTCAATGGCACTTTACATTGTACATTACAATACATTTACACACCCACATGCATTGCAAACATATAAGAATACATATAGCCACATTATCCAAAGTACATGTTAAATAGATGTTTTTAGCTGAGTTTTGAAGGTAGCCATAGATTAGTTATAACGAAGTGTAAGGGGTAGTGAATTCCATAATTTAGGAGCATTAACACTAAATGTCCTGCAGTGGACAAAAAAAAGTTAGGGTTAAGTTCAGCTGATATAAGAGACCGGGCAGGGTTGTAGGAGTAAAGTAGATCAGATAGATATGGAGGTGCAAGACCATTAAATGCCTTAAATGTTAGAAGTAATATCTTAAAGTGAATATGTGATGCCACGGGTAACCAGTGAAGATCATGCAGCAGAGGAGTAATGTGAGCAGAATGCTGGTCGAGGTGAGAACATACTGTAAACGATTGATGCATGAATTAAGGTGTCAGCATCAGCTAGAGTGAGAGAAGATCGAAAATGTGCAATATTATGAAAATAGAAAAAAAAGAGTTGTTAACAACAGAAGAAATATAAGAGCAAAAAGATAGTTGAGTCCAAAGCGACACCAAGGTTACGGATGGATGAAGGCGGCTTAACATGAACCCCATCAAAATCAAAGGTCCATCCTTTTGACTGAGGCAGCAGAGCCAATCATCAATATTTCAGTTTTGTTATTATTTAGCTTGAGGAAATTCAGGGACATCCAATGCTTGATATCCCTGATACATGCAGTAAGTGAGTTGGGCAGGGATGTCCTATTAGAGCTGCTGGTAAGGAAAATTTGAATGTCATCAGCATAGCAATGAAATTGAAGTCCATGCATGTGTATGATGTCACCAAGTGGATATATATAAATGATGAACAGTAGTTTGTAGTAGCCAAGAACTGAACCTTAAAGAACACCCAGTGTGAGCGGAGCAGTGACAGATCTGTACCCTTGTATAGTGATAACTTTCTGTCACTGATGTAGAAAATAATCCAGGAAAGACCTGAACCAGTGATGCCGATATCAAAAAAGTCGAGAGATGAGTATTTAATGGCAGACTGTGTCAAATGCAGCACTTGTTTATTAACCCTGAATCCTCTGTCTCTGAAGAAAAGGTAGACCAATGATGACTGGATTGTGAGGGGAACGGTCGAGGTAAAAGCATGTTTGCTCTTGTGTGTAGAACTAAACACAAGTAGGGTCCGAGTCAAGTAGAGCCGTAGTAATGATGGTACTCATAGATAACATTATCTGTACATAGGGTTGGGTACCGAAACGCGGTGCCAATAGGGAACCGGTTCTGACGTAAACGGTAGTAACCAGACCGAATAAGAACGAAAATTTCGGTGCCTGATTTCGGTGCCTGACTCTCTGTGTCATGAGGCGCACACACGCAAGGTCTCTCGCGCGCGCTCTCTCTCTCTCCGCCGTGCGTGCACAATAGGCTACTGTTTGAAGCACAGTCTGTTCTGTCTCGCATGCGTGCTCTTGCTCGCTCGCTCTAGATTCCAGGAGATTTTAACTAATTTGCGGGCATCAGGGAGCCGTTATCAATATGCGGGAGACTCCCGGAACGTCTGCTGATTGCGAGGGGATTAATGAAGATGCCGAAGACAAAACGCTCCAAGGTTTGGCTGCATTTAACGTGTAAAATTACGCGTCAGAATGCCCTCTGGGTGTGCCGATTGTCTGAAGCACATATAGAATCACGCCAATCCATTGGCTGATGGCGCGGGCGCCGCCTCGACGCTCACGTCGTCTTATTATATTGGCACGCGCATCATCTGCTCCTCAGATTTCTCTGCCGAAAAAGGAAGCTTGTCGGCAGCGCGAGGAGTTTGGCAGCGAACGCAGCGTCTCGTTCCCTATTCAGAGAACATAGGTTACATCAGTAACCAGAGACGTTCTCTTTCATAGGTTCACTCAACGCTGCGTAGCTAAGACGCAGTGAGAATGAAATACCAAACTCGCCAAGCGCTGTCGTTCTAGTGCAACGACCAGATAACTTACATGACTGGTTCAAGCAGACAAAACATGGGAACCTGTAGCCATGTCGAGATTAGATTACCCTGGTAGTAATCTCTATTAATCTCCAGTATTATTACATTGTTTGATACAATATTGTTTTATTTGATATTATGTAAATGTGAATTTTTATTTTATATTGGTTTATTTATTATTACCATATATGTTACTTGTATTTATATTGTTTTAAGATTTAAGTTAATATTGTGTCCAGTTTGGCCCTGTAAATAAAAGGGTATTAGTTTTTGACAAAGTGTGTGCGGTTTCGTTTTCTTAAAGGGATAGTTCACCCAAAAATGAAAATTCTGTCAGTAATTACTCACCCTCATGTTGTTCAACCCCGTAAGACCTTCGTATCTTAATTCGTGTTTCGAAGATGAACGAAGGTCTTACGGGGTTGAACAACATGAGGGTGAGATACGAAGGTCTTACTGGGTTGAACAACATGAGGGTGAGTAATTACTGACAGAATTTTCATTTTTGGGTGAACTATCCCTTTAAGTACCGTTTCAAGAACCGTTTAAGCACCGGAACCGTTTAAAAAATACCGAGTAGGTACTGGTATCGGATAAAACCCAACCGATACCCAACCCTATCTGTACAGTTACTTCTATACATGAAGTGTAATGACCATAAAATAATTAGAGCACCATTTACTTGCATCAAACAACTCTGTTGGAATTATTATAATTATTATTATTTTAAGTGTTACATTTAATTTACTGCCACACTTTAATATGTGAATTATATTATGAGAAAAAATGAATATTTAGCTATGTCAGGCTTTTATTTGTGCTTAATGGATGAAACAATGGCGCTGCGCCATTGTTCCATTTATGGCTGCTCTAAATTTGACCTGTCACAGTTTTCGACACTGCTGATGCTTCAAATCTTTAGCCCGAAACAATCAAAGAAAAGCTTCAAAGCTTCAAGAAGCTTTATTTCTCCATCCCTAGTACTCACTCTTGGAGTATACTGTTGGGGTGGTCAAGTTGGGCAGTTTGCTCTCAGATGTCCTACTTGACTACAATACAGACATAGATGTTCCCTGATGCAGCGTTCTTGCTCCTCTGTGGACAGACGAGTTCATCCTATCTGCATGGGTTCAGTGTCATCCATAGGGAAGTTTGCTTAGTGAAGATGGTTAGAGAATCTGTTCTCAGAGAGCGAATGAGATTGCCAATACGGATCGCTAAATCTGTGAATTGATCAGTTGTGGGAAAAATGCTCAGAAATGTTAGCCATGTCAAAACAAGACTTTGCACTGAGTCTAGCGTGCTCAGTGCTTAAATAGTCCATGAAATGGGGAACAGGTGTTTGTGCAATCAGCCTAGGTATGCGAGTTCTGGGATTTGTAGTCAATACTCAGTTAAAACTGTTAATACTCAGATGAGGGAGACCTTCTGTGGCAAACGGGAGAATTTTCTAAGGTAGCGTCCGTAACAATCTAGAAGTACAGCGATCAGTTCAGGTGCAGAGATGCACAGATGCAGAGATGATCAGTTCAGGTGCGCTCCATGTTTCTGCTTAAACAGATATGCGGCTATAGCGATCTGTCATATATATTAAAGAGTGTCAAAATGCTATTTATTGTTTTAATTTGCATACCTGTCTTCAACTACTTCTGAATCATGTTTAGATAGCCAAAATGCCCCAATAGCTTATTTAATTTGCTTCTTCGGCAAGTACAAGTCCAGGACATTGCATTGTTCCACCATGTTTTCAATTTGAGAGTTTCACATGCGCTGAAAGTTCATGCTTTGCACGCACCCTGCCTTACCTAGACAATCACCTAGTGAATTCAGCTACTGTAGCAACAGCCTCACAGAGTATCCAGACAGAGTCTAAAAGACAAATTTTTTTTTGTTTGTTTTTTAAACATAGCTTCCAGATTCTTACGTTTTAATAATGTGACCAGTGTAATCACGGTCAATTTTGAAATTGGGTAATCTCTACATCACTAATTGCAATCAATCAGCGGTCCTTGTAAACATAATTGATGGGTTGAAGAGCTGTGTTGTTTATTGTGGTGTATATTCTCTAAAATTGAAGCATACTAACATTAACACTTACTGTTGTTGTAGATTATCTCACTGTTTGGTGACAGAAGAAGGTTGTGCTGCTCTGGCATCAGCTCTGAGTTCAAACCCTTCACACCTGAGAGAGCTGGATCTGAGCTACAATCACCCAGGGGAATCAGGACTGAAGCTGCTCTCTGATACAATGAACCATCCAGACTGCACACTAGACAAACTCAAGTATGTGGATCAGTAAGAATCATCCTGGCTGGTGTGTATGTGAGAGAGACTGAGAGTTTTTAATAGTTTTTGTGGTTGTCAAGTAGGGCTGGGCGATATGGCCTAAGAAAAAATCCCCCCAAAAAATCTTAAAATCAATCTGCAGATGACAATTGTTCAAAACAAGTTTTAACTTTATTTTGTTTTGATTTTCCCTTTTGGGATTTGATCTGGATTTCCCCCTTGGGGTTAAAGTGCAATCAGAAACAACGAGCCAAAAAGACAAGATGGCAGGCCCTGCCTTTGTAAACAGTGAAAATTAAACCTAACGTAACACGTTACATTTTCACTGTTTACGAAGGCAACGTAACATAACATAAAATGGGTGGATTGGGATTGGGGGATGTGTAAAAAAACAAACAAAGAAAACCTTGCATCACAATAAGTGTATTGTGATTGTCAAAACATTTGGTAACTAAACATAATTTTTATTAAGTTTAGTGACAACACAATGTTTACATGGTACAATGACTGGTATGCTACTGTTTTTATTATTGCTTGACACAAATTTCACAATTTTAATTCAATTAAATACTTATGATTTGATTCTGATTTTGATTCAATATCTATTCCTTTGGATAAATATTAGGTACAATAGATACATTAATGTGTTATGTTTATTGTTCTCCAAAAAAAAAAAATTCCACCTAATGCTGTAAACATACAAAGCCCTGTCAACTGGTATTATTATTAAAAAGATCTCCGGGTAGTTTGCCAAATTGGTCTAGATATGATGTCAATACCCCTCTTAATTAAGGCGCTTGGTTAAAAATACCTGAAACGCTTTCATGACTAAGAAAAATAAAAAAGCGCGATCACTACTTTTTTTCAGCTTTTTTGTACTATGGGCCGTCGACTGTTGATGACGCACGACGGTCCTGAGCGCTAAACTAAAAAGAACACGTCAGAGGCGAGCGTTCGCGGGCAGTTCGACACACTCTTCTACAGTTCATCGTCGGACTCACGAGAGATGAGACTAGAGAGACTAGAGAGATAAAATGCCACATTGTGTGGCTGTTGGTTGTGATGCCCATTCGAAGACAAACGAGAGCGGTGATTTGACCCTCCACTGTTTTCCTAGTTCTGATGCAAAGAGCCCTGATTCATTTGAGGATTTTGATTGCCGACAGCTGTTGAATGAGCTCATTGGGGTTCGTGGTTCTTGCAGAACGGTTTGCTTACGTTGTCTGACTGAAAATATAACTGTATTGGAACTGTCACGGAGAGAATGCTAAAGTTCCACAGGTTGTATTTTTGGTGGAAAATATGTAGAAATGATCATTCTTTCTAAATGTGCTGTAAACATACTGTCCTGTGACTAATAAACAGAAACAGACACGACTGAATGTTATCTTTTTGTGTGAAATAATGTTAAATACCACTTTTTTTCAGTGTGACTAATGTGCAATCTTGACATAAATTAACTATGATCAATGTATCATTATTGTAAAACTGTGGGTTTTACCGTAAGCAAACGGTCTTTACATGGTTTGCTTTTCTATCCATTTTCTTTTTTGCGCAGTAAAATAAAACCTGTAACGTTAGCTGTAGTTTGCCTTTTTATGCCAAATAATTCTGTCAGATCAATACCTTCACCAAGTTCGAGTTTTGTTCTTCCTTCCTATTTAACATATTTTCCTCATATTTTGCTGGTTTAACTGAACTTGTAGGGTCATTAAAAGTCAGTGCCCAGACATTTCACTCGCTAATTAAGGTAGTAGTTTAACCTTGATAACGTTAGTGTTTACGCGCCTTGTGTTTGTAGCGGCGCTGGGACCAGTCTACGTCACGGCCCAGAATGCAATGGGTAAAAACAACAATGGCGACTTACAGGTAAAAACTTTATTTTAAAATATCTCGGTACAACGAAAACGTCGGGTGTGTTATTATATCACGTTTGTGGCGCAAATGGTATCGCTAACCCAATAAGACTAAGTTGTCAAACTAGCCGGAGATCCTTTTAAATATAATGCGTTTTACATATAATGCAGCTCAAATTAAATATAATGCGTTTTTTATAATGACAACGTTATAATATTTTAAGGATATAGGTAAAAATATAATAAATATGTAATATAGTTATCATATTTAGCAAAATACTCCTCTCTATAGCAATATTTTTAAGTCCAACTTACGTGCTATGGGTCATTAAATGGCTTTCCTGAGGTAAATGTAACGTTACGTGACATATTGTTCTCCAGCTGTTTTATGGACCTCTTTCCGTGGTTAAACTGATCGATCGAATTATTATTATTTTTTTATTTATTTATTTTTTACATTTCATATTACCTATTGATCATTTGTGTTTATTTACTGGTAACTAGTAGTAAAGAGTAACAGATGATCGGTTCACGTGCCACTTGAACTGAGATCTGTCAGCGATCTGTCACGTCACATTTACAAGCGCCAAAACGGTGTTTATTGTTTGAATTTTGTTTCATATCAATACTAACCTTCTCTATCTTGTCTGTCCGTGTCCTCCCTCTTTGCTTTGCGATTTTTCTCTGCGTGAGAAAATGGATGTGTGGCGTGAGAGTGTGTAAAAAGTGACAATTGCGTGAGCCTCACGCTGAATAAGTGAGAGTTGGCAGTAGGGCTGTCACGGTTAAGAAATTTCCCTTGCGGTTACTATGGGTGGCTCAATAGCGCGATATGCGGTATTACCGCGTTTTTTTTTTTTGTTTTGTTTTTACACAAACCTAATTTATCCTGATTTTACTGGATACAAAACTCTATTGTTGAGTTATGTAGTACAAATTGTTGCTTTGTAACAGAGAGAGACACCTTTTCCAATTAAAAAAGTTAAAGAAATCAAAGAGTTCTAAAGTATCACATGAAAACAAGTAATAAGAAAATGCCTTTTTCTAATTTGAAAAATGAAAGAATTCTAAAAGTAGGCTATCACATGAAAACAATGTGTAGGCCTAAGTGAAAATACAGAGAATAAACTTAAGCGTTAACGAATGCGATTTAGACCTGGGTTATCATGTCCTTGTTTCGCGCTAGGAAAACCAACATATTAACCTTATGTGGTTTCAGGGAGGATCGCATGGGGGTAACAATATTCCCCGCGGCACTGAAAACCCTTTCCGACGGTGTGCACGTTGCACAAATACACATGTATTTGCACGCGACTTCGGACAGCAGCAGAAATCTAGACTGATTATCGCGCCACCAGGAAAGTGGATTCGCGTTGGGGTCGATGCACTCCTCATGCAGATAGCGCGTGAGCTCATTATCTGCTCGCGCTTTCTTGGGTATGGGCGCTGACGCGGAGGTTGTCCATGACAACCTGGTGGCACCACCGCTTGCCCTTCGTCTCCAACCTCTGACGCACGGGCCATTTATCCGCTCGGCTCAAAGTCCAAACGGCAGTGCAGCACGATCTCACTAGAGCAGACGCGTTTAACTTACTCTGATCGTCTCGCTCACGAGATCCAGTGAGAAGCGCTTGAATTCAACGAAGAACACTAATGTCTCAGTGATTTAAACCAGTTTAAAGGCAGATGAAACAGCGCTGACAAACAGGAGAAACACTGTGCACAACGATACAGTCAGAATCTGAATTGATAATGAATCCATTTACCATGGATTTACTGTAACGTTAGCCTAGTAATATTAACTGCACCATGAAATGTGGGATATACATATTGAATTGTATTATATTATTAATGTAGACAATGTATTAAATGTCTAATGGAATATAATTACAGTATTTAATAATGTATTTAGGATACTGTTTTTCATACAAATACCATAGAAACCCTAAAGTTACATTTTGCCATGATAGTGAGGTGCTATAGGCTATGCCTGGTTTTATCTGTGGTTATCATCTAAATGCATGATACTGGATGACCAATGGTTAATTTTAATAAAACTCAAACAGTCAGAATATTACATTTTACCAAATAAAAATGTGGTTGTTAAATTTTTTTTTAACAGATGTTACTGTTTTTGTTAATGAACATAAATTTAATATAGTAGTATTAGTTTGAGTTAGGGTGCAGATTTACTGTCAACTCACTGTCAAATATGCGTTTCAAGACAAAACATGTAATATTAATATTGCAGCCTGCACTGCAAACTGCTGGAAGATACGGGCCATCAAAGTCAGGCAACACAAACCTGTTTCAAGACTTGAAACAATATCCCCCATTAGCACATGCAGAAACTAAGAAATAGTAATCGCCCTAATCGCCCCTATATCGAGGATCTAAACAACACGCCTTTGCCAAAAATTTTTGTAAGGCAGCTAGTTCATACTTCCCATGTAGAACACTACACATTTTGTGCTTTATGTCCGATGTTAAGGTGGTATCCTCAGATAATGGTTTAAGCATATCTTCTGTCAGGAGTTTCAGGATAGGTTTGACTAACGACACTGTAACGTAGCTCTCGCCAGACAGCAGATCCGTAAATTCAGCCGTGGGTTTCAGTGCTGCGTTCACGGACTCAAGGACAGCGATGTCCTGCCAGCTTGGATTTAGATGTTGATGTCTCCGGTCATCCAAAACTGTTCTGATAGCCGGGATTTGCTCTAAAACCCTTTCCACCATTTTCTGTTTGGTGCTCCATCTCGTAGCGCAGTCCTGAACAGAGTATTGGCCGTTAAATCATTGAATACTGGGGCAGTCATGGCCTAATGGTAACAGAGTTGGACTGGTGACCCAACTGGTTCGATTCCAGTACCGGCAGGAATATGACTGAGGTGTCCTTGAGCAAGGCACCTAACCCCCAATCGCTCCCCGGGCGCCACTCAAGGCTGCCCGCTGCTCTGGGTGTGTGTATCCACGTTTGCAGTGTGTGTGTGTTCAATACTCACTACTCTGCTCCTAATGTCTGTGCACTTACATGGATGGGTTAAATGCAGAGTTCAAATTCCAAGTATGGGTTACCATACTTGGCCATCACGTGTCACTTTCACTTTCACTTTTCACGAATAGAAATTAGCCAAGGACATCATCTACTTATTAGCCTACCAAAATAAATTATAGACTAGGCTACATTTTAAGTTATTTATTCGTTTCAATATAGGCTATTTTTACTAAACAAAAAATACATTTAAAATATCCCGACTGCAAAATAATGCATATTAATTAGGCTAAATGTGCACAGACATTTTATGGACGTTAAATTGAGCTGAAGTTAACCTAAATATGTTTTTTTTCTTTAATATATCTTACCTTTTGAAATGTTTTTCTGATTTTAAATATTTTAAACGAAAAATACATTAAATCCAGCAACAGACAAGTATTGTAACAGTAGGCTATTTTGTTTAATTTTTAGAATTTCATTTTTATTTATTGGCTAATAACATGATCAATAAGTTAGCAAATAGTTTAAATTTGATAACTTATCAGTATGACGCCATGCTGAGGAATTTGAAGTTCAGCTTGTGCTTTCACTAGATCTCTTCTCTTCAACCAGCTTTGAGAAAATGTACTAACCAGTGTGTGACACAGGCCCATTGCTCGGGCTGTGTGGTCTTTGACGCTTGCCATTGCGTTTGTAACTGCCAAATGTAAATTGTGACCAAAGCAGTTCAGCCATGGCCAGTTCAACTTTTTGACTGCTGCAACTATGTTGGCCCCATTGTCTGTAGTGATACAGGCCAGCTTCTTCTCATCCAGGGACCACTCTTCAAATGTGTGCCGGAGAGCATCCGAAATATTGTCGGACGTGTGGTTTTCGGGCATGAACACTGTTTCGAGGCAACGTGATTTCAGAATCCATTCTATGCTGAGATAATGAACCGTTAGACTCATATAAGGAGTCATATTGACACTTGACCACATATCGGTTGTGGCTGAAAAGTAGTCAACATCCATAAGCTATCTTTTGATCGATGTCTTTACAGTGCTGTACATTTTTGGCACAGCAGTTTCCGAAAAGTAGGTTTTGCCCGGAAACTCGTACTGCTTGTAAAATTTTTGAAGCATTGACTTGAATGCAGGTTTCTCCACCGTGTTGAATGGAACCATCTCCTGAACTAGATACTGGGTAACAGCGGCTGTAAGGCATTTATGCCTGTTATTTTCATGGCTGTATTTTACAGATTTCCCAAAGGCTTCAGCTACTCCTAACTGTAAAATGTACCAGCCGAAAAATCTGTACATTTTATGTACTCAGCTGTTCTTTTTGATGTTGCTCCGCGACCTGATGCTTGAGGGGCCAGCTGTGCATTAATGGCTGGATGACAGTTAGCGAGATGACACCTCAAATTAGATGTTTCGCCGCGTGTCACAGGAACCTTTTTGCCGCAAATTTTGCATATCGGCTCATCTAAATTCGCTGGCTCGCCCTTTTCATTGGGTTGAAAGCCGAAATGTTCCCAAACTGGCGACGTGACATTAGGTTTTGGGACGAGAGCGACTGCCATCGTTTCAGTAGGCCTATTCAAAATAAACGAAACACCATATAGAGCGATAGAGCTACAATGGTTCGCGGGAAAATGTCGTAACACTCTTGCGTAATTATTAATTCATTTAACATTAAATGCACAGTGACAAATTGTAAAACAAGAAGGCCACAGCCTTATGGAAGAAAAATAAAAAAACCTGAACACTGCGGTTGCCGCGGTTTCTGCGGTTGCTTTCCTTCCTCTGCGGTTATCGCGACAGCCCTAGTTGGCTGCCCTGTAGATTCGGTTTGTAAATGTTGCCATGTTATTTGTGTATCTCTATGGCAAACGCTGAGCCCGTTCGTAACTACGGGAGCCCAGAGAGCGTCGGCGGATGTTAAAGAGAGAACCGATTTTTATTAAAACAAGTCGACGTATAGTGCTTAGCATAAGTGAACACACCCATGCTAAAGTTGACTAAAAAGAGGAATAAAAAATCATCTTTTGGAAATTGATCTTAATGCCCTAATTAAAAAATGAGGAAAAATCTAACCTTTAAGGACACCAATTTTCTTTGTGAGTGAATAATGTTTTGTAAATAAATAAATGTTCTTCCTTAAAATACAGAGTGCATAAGTCAGGACACCCCTATGTTAAATTCCCATAGAGGCAGGCAGATTTTTATTTTTAAAGGCCAGTTATTTCATGGATCCAGGATAATATGCATCCTGATAAAGTTCCCTTGGCCTTTGGAATTAAAATATCCCACATCATCACAGGCCCTTCACCATACCTAGAGATTGGCATGGGGTACTTTCCTTAAGATCATCTCTCAATGTAAATCAAACCAGCTATTAGGATAACTGAAATAAAAACCCCATCACAGTACAGATAAAATGTTATTATAACAGCACTGCATTTCAAAATATTGTTCATTACTATAATATTAAAAATCAACAACAATCCTAGACATAAACACATGAACAGCCACAATTGTTGTTTTGGAAAGCAATTTTCAGACTTTTTTTTTTTTTTTTTTTCACCCATCCAAGCTTTTGCCTACAAACAGTATCACTTATCACATTTATTAAAATCTTTGACAAAACATTTTTAATCATGTATTTTAATCATGATCACAGTTTCTGCTTCTCTCAATTATGCATAACAGCCCACTGATTATTTATCCTGAAAATTATTTTTTATTTAATTTGATATTTTCGATATTGCGCATTGGTAACAATCCTCCAATAACTTAATGCGTGGGTTTCCAGATGCCAAGAGCCTAAATTCCTCCAACTAGAGCTTTTCTCTTAAATGGATTCATTTTCTGCCAAGTGTTTTACTTGATCTCCCAATCTGGCAACTTTGCGCTCTTTCAGCACTGTACACAAAAAAAACCTTTTGTGCTGATGATTTGAAAAACACAGACAAACATGTATGTTGGAATTTAGCAATCTCTATTGATATATTCTGCTCAAATGAAAGTGTCATACAGTATAGGTTATTCCTTCACAAACTGGTTTCATTCCAGTTTGCTGAGACTAAACTGTAATAAATCAAGCATAAATCTCAACTATATTGTTTGGGATTGTGGTTGCTGACTAAAAGCACTTACACAACCTCTGTGCTACAATACAAAGGCTTATTTGTGTTTTTAGAAAAATGTAAACATTACTTATAAAAAAAAATTGAAATTAATGTTAGGAAGTTCACATGTTTTAGCTTTTGAGAGAAGCTCAATAAGGTTTTGCCAGTTTTCATGTGTAAATCAGGAAACAATAAAATAAACCCTGCATATGAGTTTGACGTTCTCTTAAATTTATGCTTACATGAAAGTTAAATAATTCTGAAGAAATTATTAATAATATGTGATGATAATTTTTGAGCAAAATAATTGTGCAGGGATGTGATTCTTCCGGATTAAATTCCGCCGTTATTTCAGCCTAAAATCATGACCCACCCGAATCATGCAGATCAGTAATAAAAATAATAATCAGGGGTGAGGTGTTTGTAAGTCATGGATATTTGTTTCAAAATGTTTATATAATAGAATATGTTTAAGTGATATTATTGGTTAAACAAACTCCAATACTTAGGCTAAGGTTCATTCGATCCATCCGACTGCGGCATTTCCATCAAAGTTCGTTTTGCAGCATTGAACATTATAACCAATCGCACACGTTTCCGTTGATTTTATGAGTGTGATGGCCAATCAGTGGCGTTCAGGTTAGTCATCGAAGAGTTTTGTTCAGTGTGTGCTTTCTCTGGCTGAATTCTGACTGAAACTCGCTAATTATTCCATCATAAAACAACAAACTGCAGATTCAATGTTAGAGTTTCTTGTAAGTGCTTAAACTCACACTAGACCCAAGTTATGGACAGCCTCACGATCACTCCTGGCACTGCGTATCCGGAGCACGAGTGCTTTTATTTGGTGTGCTCTTTATACGCAAAAGTATTCTTTTACGTGCATCTGGTGTGCAAAATTTACCCGCTGTGTAGAATTGGCTGGGTGTGTATATCGTATCATATGCACACTAAAAAGTGCTTTTTGGGTCATGTATGCTTATAAATCGCACGCAAAGCATGAACTTGTGAAGATTGGGTTTAGGGCTGCACTTTATGTCGTTTTAACATTGATATCGCGATGTGCGCATCCACGATAGTCACATCGCAGGATGTTGCGATGTAAGCCTAGGGATCGTAGTTGATCCGTGATTCAAGATCAGTACGGGCCAGCAGCTCCCCGGCCCGTAACGCTTGCGATTCGCGGATTAATTGCAAAGTTTAACCATAGTATAGTGAAAGTTTATCATTTGCATGTGTTTTTAAGTCCTGTTTAAACATCAAGCGTAAAAAGACTGGAACTTGCGTGTTGTTTTCTGTGAGCCGGGCAGACACAAAGATCAGTGGTCTTTCTCTTATTTCTGAGCTTGAACAAACATGAGAATTCAAAATAAAGTCAGAATGCCCTTCCTGCATTGAACATTTTTTGGTGGCCGCCAAAGCGTATTTATGTCCCGCCAAAGCCTTATTTGACCGGTGAGTGATAGATGACTGACTGCTGCGCTTGTTAAACAGAGAACGAGCAGAGAGAGAGAGAGCCCCGGTGGCGCGCGCGCACTCTCACCGTATTCAAACTGTCTTGCTCTCTCTCTCCCTCTCTCGCGCATATTAATGAATTGAGTTGACTGAATATCTTTGAGAATACACGATGGTAAAAGGTCGGAAGAACGAAGTTTCACGTGAAGCATTCGGAAATATTTTTTTCCTGAACTACTGGTTGTGAATTGTGCTAAAAAAAAATATTCTCTGAAAAGTGTTCCACACAGATAAACCACACTTTCAATAAACAAAAAAAACAAAAAAAAATCTATCCAGTGATGAAATGTTTTCTGTGTTGAGACCAATCTTGTGCGATGTCCTAAACTGCCGGGATAATCACACAACGTGTGCCGTGGTCCGTTAATTACACCTCCAATTCGCGAACTAATGACTCATTTGAACCGATTCACTTTAATAAATGGTTAAAACAACTGATCATCTGTCCAACACTGAACTCACGAGACATAACAAATCGGTAACACTTTACAATAAGGTTCCATTTATTAAACTCTAGTTAACTACATTAGTTGCTATGCAGATTTACTCCATTACAAAATCACCCCAGTCATTCAGATGATTCATTCTTTCCAAAGAGAGCTAATAAAGTCATCTGGTGAAATTGTTTTCATATCGCGATATATATCGCAGAAAAATAAAATATCGCAATGTGATTTTTTCCCAATATCGTGCAGCCCTAATTGGGCTCGATCTGTCACATTCTCTGCTCCTTTTCTGTATACAGTTTATTACAGTTAATATAATTTATATGTCATGCTGATAAGGTTTTGTGTAGTCTCCATTTTCTAATGCGTAAAAAGCATTAATGTAATTCATCAATGGTTTTTAGGTTGTTTTTATCTGTGTAGCCAGAATATGATGTGCAGTTTCCCCAAACACAAAAACATTTTTATGAAGCCTATTCCTATTGTAGAAGTTTGAGTGGAAATTTATTTACTGAATGAGATTGATCAGTATTGGAAGCACAGTTGTTGTACTTACAGAACTACAGAATATAACTTATCGCCCTTACATTTTCCCTAAATATGTTTAGACGTACTGTTTTGTATTACTAGAAATATATTATAGCTGTTAAATATATTTCCATGTGTCAGTCTTCACAGTTCCTGAAAACAAAAAGTGCTTGACGCTGGGTCTTTTTTTTCACTCGCACAATCACATCCCTGATGTTTATCAGTTAAACTATTATTGTGCAACTCTAATTTATCTAATACTTTTCCTTACTGAGCACTAGGACTGTGTTTTTGGTTCCTTTATATCAGGAGCAAAAAGGCCAGTTTCATTGTCTGTTAGCAATGTGATCTCATTTGTGAGCTTTTTCCTCTGTATTTCTTCTATTATTTTTGTGAGAATAATGTATCTATGCCCCAGCAAATGGACTGATGCTGCTATGTCACTTAATACAGGACCGGACAAATTAACAATTGAACAAGTCTAAGTCCCACAGTCCTAGAAGCACACGAAATCTGATTGAGTCTCAGCACATTGCTTGTCTAAATAAACTCCCTTTACAAGTGGCTCCTCCAAAAGCCAGAACAGGGAGTCTGAGATCTCTGTTCTCTTGGAAATAAAATGTTCTCATATAAATTCCTTTGTAAAATACCCACATAGCAATTGTTGTCTGACCCAGCTCCGGGCCACACAACTAGTTTCTCTCTGCCCACATATGGCAAGGATTGAAGGCCCTTGAGTGGCCCAGAATAATCGCTCGTTTGGAACGACCTGAAACGGCATCAATATTGTCATTTAATTTACTGTCTAATTTATTACATAGACTACTTGTGTAAATAATTGACTATTAACAGATTTGAAGCCTTACTGTAACTGTGATTCAATATGAAAATTAATTTTGATTGGGTTAACTAAATGTGTTCTTAATCAATGGTCTTAATAATTGTAGCGGTCTCATCTCGTGCGCTTTCTTTCCCATGCGCAGCTGCAAAGTAAACATTCCTGAGGTAAATAAAGTAATATATATATAAAAATGACTGTGCCTCAGCTGCTTCTCAACACTTACTTTCTTTACATATTCATACAATAGAATATGCCAATGTGTCATAAAAACTCTAGTTTGAATAATAACAACAATAATTATGAATCCTCAAATGCATACGTAAACTCCTCCATCGAAGAGCCGCTTAAAAGCTCTTTCTACGGCTCTGCTCTATGGTTAGTTCAGACCGGTGACGCAGTGCACAATGACAGTTGGTGATTTTCACTCTCGACTTCTTGTGAAGTGATGTATCGATGTTCCCTTATTCCCTTTGCTGCTCGCAGTGCCCTTCGTATCAAAAAACATGTCCGCTCCCTTTGGATTGGAATGTCACTTAAAGTGTCATGAAACCCCTGTTTAGTCTGGTTGTTCACACCTCAAAGTTGGAAAAAGTGTCAAAAAATGGGCGTGTAAAGCTGTGGAAAAGTGGGAGTGTAGAGGGCGGGAAAAGGACAACAACCAATAAAACACAGACCTGCAACACACTCATTATACAAACATATGAATGTTAAACTATGACCTTGGAGACAAAAAACTGAGTTGAGGGTTAAAAATCAAACCCTATAACTAGGGATGGAACGATTACCGGTTTCACGATAAACCACAATAAAAAGTCAGCATTAGTTTAGTATTACTATTACAATATTAGTATTACAACAGTTAGTAGTATTATTGTTTAAAATATAATTATCACGGAAACCATGTTTGATTTATCGTGATTTTAAAACCTTGCAGTAAATCCGGTGAAGGCAGTGACAGCGCTCCCGAGATTCATCCCCAAAAATCCTCCCGCCGCGACTGCAGCTTCTCAGTAATGTCCCGTATTGTACGTACTATTCTGTGTTACTGTTAAGCCCCACTAAAGATATAAAACATATTGTAAAGCACCATAAAGTTTTCGTGCACTATATCCCAAGACTTCTGAAGCCATTCGATAGCTTAATGTGAGGTAAATTAATATTTAAGTCATTAAAGTTAACGGAAATGTATCTCTCCTCAGTCATTCTCCGTCCATTCAGCATTTAAACAGCGCGTCACGTCCGGTTACGACAGTCACACGAGGAAACTCACTCCAAGATCAATGTTCCCATTATTATACTTTATTTGTAGAAAATGTTTTTTCATAAATAATATTACTTTATCTCGCTGGAGTTTATTTCTGTCTCTAAATCATGAGTCTTTCTCCGGGTGTCAGATCACACTTGAGTAGAGCGCACTATGAATTGTTCTTCACGCACACAGTAACTGCAACTGTTAAAAGAAAAGGCTTAATGAACTGTTGCATAGATATGATACACTAAGCATCAATATCTATTCTCTTCCCCTTGTTTTCTGAGCTTTTCAGTGACTCCATGATTCAAGCGCATCATTCTGCGCATAAGCCGCTCTGGCGCTCTATATTGAAGCCTTTCATATTAGGCCTATAATACTTTTGCCCAATGAAAGATTAAGATTATTAATGGTCTTTCTTGTTCTGTCCTATTTATCACATGTTGTTGCCTCATGAAAAAGCATTAAAATAAATGTCTTTTCATTTTATAGCAGGGGTGATAGAAGAGATGTGCGCTGTGTTTTAATGCGTTTCTATTGACAACGGTCATCATTTATTGTGTATGCTTAAAATAAAGTGCATTGAGCTGCTAATTTTATTTGTTGTTTGTTGATTTCCAAATATAAAACTTGTTAAATGTTTCTGTGTGCGTATCAGTTCTTTTTGAGCATTTTCATCTCATTTTAACAAAACCGTGATATTGATAATCGTGATAATTTTGGTCACTATAATTGTTATATGAAATTTTCATACCGTTACATCCCTACCTTTAACATTTACATTTACATTACATTTATTCATTTAGCTGACGCTTTTATCCAAAGCGACTTACAATTGCTATATTTCAGAGGTCGCACGCCTCTGGAGCAATTAGGGGTTAAGTGTCTTGCTCAGGGACACATTGGTGTCTCACGGTGGATTCGAACCCGGGTCTCTCACACCAAAGGCATGTGTCTTATCCACTGCACCATCACCACCCCCAAACTGCCAAAACGAGGGAGAAACATGGAAGAACATTTAAAAGGTCTAATAATATTTTCATTACATTTATGAGCTAGAGTCTGTGAACAAATGTGAACGTCAGTTTAACAGAAAGAATAAAGTCATAGTTACTTTTTTGTCCATTGTTCTTTGAATTGTCGGTCTACATCATTGTCTTCGGTGAATCAGAATAATCCATCGTGTCCGACGCGTTCATGATCAGACGTACGGCTGCATCAGTGTCTGTATTTGCGCATATATTTCATTTGAAGAAGTCATGTGCACATACATGGTGCTAGTTCATGTTTAGACACTAGAGTATATAAAATATGTCCATAACTTGAAACGCTTGCTCCGGTCCGTATATGAACTATATTATTGGAGTTACGAGCGTTGTTGAACTCATCGCTGTAATGCGATCTCATGCGTAATACAGTGATTGGAGTGAACGAGCTCTTTCTCATCAATAAATCCAGAGATTAGCTCAGAAACTTCTGATGTAAATCGTGCTAAAGCCAGTCACACACTCCGAAGCCGCTTTCTCACATTCACTGACGTTGTTCGACTTTGCTTTTCAACCCGGAAGAACGAAATTGCTCGGAAAAACTTAAAAAAATAACCAATTTCCACTTATTGATAACATTTATGAGTGCTTTTAGTGTTTTCAGTGATGTGCAGCCTGTATATATCTGTTCACATCTCAGAAAATGTGTTTTGGAGTTTCATGACCCTTTAAGATGGCGGTATACCCTGTGAAGTCCACTTCTCAGTCCACTTACGGTCGAATGTAACGCAGCTTAAGACATTTTATTCATGCCACAATGCATGCTGGGAGCCATGGATGAGTTTCATACTATGCTGGTACCCATTTCTATAGCGCTTTACACAATACAGATTGTTTCAAAGCAGCTTTACAGTGATAAACAGGAAAATAACAAAATCAAAGATGCAAACAGAATTAATTCTTTATTCAGCTGAAATCAGTTCAGTGTTGATTCAAGATAAAGATGTGAATATTTAAAAAAAACACAAAGTGAGAAATAGTAATAAAGCTCCATCCATGTGTACAATATAATGCACTAAATAACCCACAGGCAACATATATAATGTACAGAATAACGACAGTCTTTTATTTGTGATACAACCACCAACATTTATTTATTTGGATTCAATATTTTAATCATTCTGTGTCATTTTTCAATGTCAATCTTTTTTACTATTTACATGTTTATGCACAAAATGCTTAATTAATATTCAAAGTAGTTGACTGTCATTCTCTACACTGTGTTTAAGATTAATGAATTATCCTATAGCCTATTTAACATCGTTACAGGATTATTCATTCATTCAACTATTTTAAAAGACTGGAATAAAGCACCAACACACACAAGCAATCCTTTTTATTAGTCCAATTCATTTATAAATGTAAACTCAATAAGTATGAAATATCAGTGAGAGGAAAACACTGTTAATGAGAGACGAGCATTGGACTTCTGCAGGGATGAATATATTTAGCATATTTATTATTCAGAATTCACAGCTGGAAAGAAAATTTATTTATAGGAACATTTCAGCAGGCTCAAGATAATTAATACAGAGATCATTATTAATTGTTTTAATCAATTGGCAGCCATAAAACGTAATGATAATCTGCTTTCTCATGCATGTTGGTGCGCTGAACGCTCGAACCGGAAACTCCCGATATGAACTAAGTAGAACGTGGAAGTAGTTGTGCGAGTCCATTAATAATCCACGGAGCAAAAGCAAGTAATCGCCGTTATCATCTTCATGATGAAGGTTTCTCACGCTCTCCCTCCACAGATGATGTACTCATATTTCACTCTTGGTTTATTAATCTTTTCTTTCGTCATTCTGTTCCTCATCCCTGGAAAGTCCTTCACGTCAAATGATGTAATGTCTCTCTGAACTTTTCCTTTCGTGAGATTTGTGTTGATCAATTACAGTTGTAGGAGATACAGAAATAACATAAACAGGGTTCATAGAAGAGAAACTGTATATCTAAATCCATCTATACAAGTCCCACAACAAGCGTTCATTTATAAAGCTGTCTTATATGTAGGCCTACTACACACTGGACGATTTAATAAAAAACTAAATGATGCTTATTTGAAAACTTCAAAAAATGCAGAAAGTTTTCTGTGAGAGGAGAGAATATACAGTTTGTACAGTATAAAAAACTGTTTAAAAAAACTGTGTGTGTGTGTGTTTGAGTGTGTGTGAATGTGTGTGTGTTTGAGTGTGTGAGAATGTGTGTGTGTGTGTGTGTGTGTGTGTGTGTGTGTGTGTGTGTGTGTGTGAGGGAGTGAAAATCGATTCTCGGTTTTGAATAATATTCTGATTCGATATATGCAGTTTTGATTGTAGATTTGATTCTAAACTTGTTTTTGAATTTTAATTAGTTTATTTTTAACTTATTTTACTTACTTTTTTTATGACTTATAGGTGTAATTAAACTTTATTTAAAAATGTGTTTTAGGATATTTATAATACTAATTATATTGTTCATATTTGTTCTTCTGGTTCAGTTTTGTCTGTTTATTATATTGTGTTTTTAAGGGGATTTTTTAGTTTTTTTTTTGTGATATCTGGCAACCCTTCAGTGGAGCTTTAATGAAGAGAGAAGAAGAAAAATAGAAGAAGAAAAATAGAAGAGAGAAAAAAGATCAAAGAAGAAAAGAAAAAGGGAAGAGGAGAGAGAAGAGGAGCAGAAGAAGAGAGAAGGAGAAGAGAAGTGAAGAGAGAGAAGAGAAGAAAAAGAAGAGAAGAGGAAAGAGAAGAAGAGGAGAGAAGAAAATAAGAGAATAAGAAGTGAAGAGAAGAGGGAAGAAGAGGAGAAGAGAAGAAAATAAGAAAAGAGAAGAAGAGAAGAAGAAGAGCAGAAGAAGAAGAGAAGAAGAGCAGAAGAAGAGGACAAAAGGAGAAGAAGAAGAGCAGAAGAAGAAGAGAAGAAGAGCAGAAGAAGAGAAGAAAAGAAGAGAAGAAAAGAAGAGCAGAAGAAGAGAAGAAGAAGAGCAGAAGAAGAGAAGAAAAGAAGAGCAGAAGAAGAGAAGAAAAGAAGAGAAGAGGAGAAGAGCAGAAGAAGAAGAAGAGCAGAAGAAAAGAAGAGCAGAAGAAGAAGAAGAGCAGAAGAAGAGAAGAAAAGAAGAAGAGAAGAAAAGAAGAGAAGAGGAGAAGAGCAGAAGAAGAGCAGAAGAAGAAGAGGAGAAGAAGAGCAGGAGAAGAAGAGAAGAAGAAGAGCAGAAGAAGAAGAGAAGAAGAGGAGAAGAAGAAGAGGAGAAGAAGAAGAGAAGAGCAGAAGAAGAGGAGAAGAAGAGAAGAAGAGAAGAGCAGAAGAAGAGGAGAAGAAGAGGAGAAGAAGAGAAGAGCAGAAGAAGAGGAGAAGAAGAAAAGAAGAAGAGCAGAAGAAGAGGAGAAGAAGAAGAGGAGATTAAGAAGAGAAGAGCAGAAGAAGAGGAGAAGAAGAGCAGAAGAGAAGAAGAAGAGCAGAAGAAGAGGAGAAGAAGAGAAGAAGAGCAGAAGAAGAGAAGAAGAGCAGAAGAAGAGGAGAAGAAGAGAAGAGCAGAAGAAGAGGAGAAGAAGAAAAGAAGAGGAGAAGAAGAGAAGAAGAAGAGAAGAAGAGCAGAAGAAGAGGAGAAGAAGAAGAGGAGAAGAAGAAGAGAAGAGCAGAAGAAGAGGAGAAGAAGAGGAGAAGAAGAGAAGAAGAAGAGGAGAAGAAGAGGAGAAGAGGAGAAGAAGAGAAGAGCAGAAGAAGAGGAGAAGAAGAGGAGAAGAAGAGCAGAAGAAGAGAAGAAGAAGAGAAGAGCAGCTGATACTGCACTTATTTAATTATGTATTTAATGCTGTTCGTTACCATGGCGACCGCAGGTGTCATTCGTTACCATGGCGACCGCTTGAGTTCATGTTGAACTTCTCGTGTGTAAAAAGTACAAAAAAGCTTGACGTGTCGTAATTATACATTATTTAAGGTTATTTTATATTTGTTCAAATATATTGATATAAGAACTGTTCTTGACAAGTAACATTTCTGTGTGTGTGTGTGTGTGTGTGTGTGTGTGTGTGTGTGTGTGTGTGTGTGTGTGTGTGTGTGTGTGTGTTCTAGTGTGGATCACGGAGGAGAGTTCATGATGACATCAAGACTACACAGATGTAAGTCCTCAAACACACAGTTCTAGTGTGTGTTGTTGTAAATGTTGCTGTTGTAATGTGTGTTCTTGTGTTCAGACGCCGTTGATCTCACACTGGATCCAAACACAGCACACACTCGTCTCGTTCTGTCTGAGGAGAACAGAAAGGTGACGTGTGTGTATGAGAGTCAGTCGTAT